>WAAE01017182.1:0-125058 GCA_013400495.1 Nicator chloris
TTCAACAGGAAAACTGACAAATTCTTGATTTAAGCATCTAAGCAACCCTAAGACAGGAAAAAAAACAAAAAACACCCCAATAACCTGTCCACTCAATTCAGAATGTGTTTTTCTTGCTCTAGACTCTCCAATTCAGATTTTTTTTAATTTTCTAGAATAAATTAGAAAGCTGAGAGCAGTAAATATACACAGAAAGAACACAATTTGGAAAATATTGGGGAGAGAGTGCCAGAATCATTTATTGTTCTTTGTACCTGAAATATACACTGTGAAAACATATTTACTTGTCCATACATACAACTATTCTTACTGAAATACAGCTCATGTACACAAATACACAATTGCATATGTACACAAAAGTAACTTAAATTAGCAGTATTGATGAAAAGATTTTTTTCTTCTGTCCAGTTTTAAAAATTCTATATTTCATCTGTACAGCCTTGGGCTTTTAAATACAGGAAGAAAGGTAGACAAGATCTGGAATAGAGGAGGCTTTGAATTAAAAAGGGGCACACAAAAATTATTCTCTCTGTACAAGCTTGGAAAACACATTCACTCCTGATCTAAAGAGACACCAGGGATTAAAATGTGAACTATCACAGAAGCACAGAAATAAATTATACATATGGCTGCTCTCAGTGTGAATATCCATATTTATGTGCACAAAGGCACAGTCATCTGCTAATAAGAGTACTTGTCATTAATCTAATCCAAAAGCTTGTGCACTCCCATCATGAGGAGTGAAGCTTATCTCCAAAGTTTGGGGGCTAATAGTACATGAACCTGTTCTGCCTGAGTCCCAAGCTCAGCAGAAGCTGGATGAGCAAGTTTTCTGCAGCCCCAACTCTGAAGCAAGATGTTCTGCTTCTCAAGCTTTGCAAGCTACTAAAGTTAACCTCAACTCTAGGCTTTTTAGAAGGATATGCAAGGTGACCTCCTGTCCTCAAGCAAAAGGCTTAGGAAGTGCTGTCAAGTTGCCCAGTCTATACATGATGCCAACACCTCCTCTTTGGATCTGTCTCCCTGAATCTGATTTGACACAGGAGACCTTTTTTGAATTTAGTATGCCAAAGAAAGTACATTAAATGATAGCATCAGCTTTGCCATATGTCTTTGATAAGTACCTAGGATTATGTTTGTTCTTCTAGATGGCAGCATGACAGCTCTCAATGGGCAAGCTGGGCTAATTCTTCAATTGTAACCTCCAGTTAAGTCATAACCTGTTGCAGAAGCCCTCTTCTTAGAGGGTAGAAATGAGCCAAGGCACAGACTTGTTTATCATAGCATGGAAAGGGTCCTGGTTTATTCCTCTTTACAGCTCAGCCATCCTGATTCCAGCTATTCACTGACTGTGGCTGCAGCAAGCTCCTTCTGCAGATTTCCTTTGCAGCCTCTGACTGCTGGGCATTGCTTGCTAAGCTGTGACTGCAGGTATTGGTTTGCAGACTCTGACTGCAGGCTTTTACCCAGCTAGACTGTGACTGCAGGCTCCAACAACTGCAGACCCAGACTGACCTCACAGCAGTGATTCTCTCTCCCCAGGATCCTGCTTCTTCATGACCCTTTCATGCCCTCTTCCTCAAAGTGCCTCCTCCTTCAGGATTCTCCTTCACCAGCTAACCCACTCCCTTTTACCACACTTACCTTTATTGGATATAGCTGTTACTCATCAGGGGCAAGGCTGTATTTTAATTAACACAGCTGTCATTTATCAAGGGTGAGGTCACCTGTATTCTTTTCTCCTACAACAACCAACTAAAAAACTAAAAAAGAATATCAGGTCATTAATAATCCAGTAGAACCTTGATTTTATGCTATTATTCTAATGCGCCAGATATTCCAGATAATTTCATTTCATCATCTAGCCCTCCTCTACACTGACATTGGTGTCTCATTTTGCATCACTAGAATGTTTTTTTCATAAACAGTAATTTTTTGCCTTTATCAGTCAAAAGATTAACTATGATCAGACCAATAGCTGCTGCTTAAAGAATTGCATTAGTGACCAGGTCCCAAACTAAATAGTTCTTTTTAGTACAACTTCGGTGCATTCTAGGTGTCATTAACTCTGTATCAAATGCATTCCTCTCCACAAAATATTGATAACCTTCCCTTGTAACTAATAAGAAACATTTTCTCCATGATTTGGAAATGCTTGTAGATGCTGCTGTGTCTGGATAAAACTGTCCCAAGTTTAGAAAATGTATTTACATGCCCAGTAATAGGAGAGGGTGGTGATGTTGGTGTTAGTGTTTAGATTATAGATAACACCAGGAAAAATTCAAAATAAAATCTTCCACTCTGTCTGAGAGTGTGAGGAGTAGAACTCGTACCAAAGAGCACTCTAAAAATTACACTTTTCCAATTTTATTTTTACAATATCTTATACATTTTTTTACCTGTACAGTCACAAATTAGACAAGATGAAGAAATCTTTTTTGAAAAAATGAATAAATCATATTTTTCTATATTCTTTATTCAGATAGGACATAGCATAGCCTGACTCCTTGGAAAAATTTTCAAATTATTATTGTTCTTACAATATATACAAAAATGTCACTGAAAAAATGAGAGGCTTAGTTATAGCAGGATCAAGGGCTAATAAAGTTGCACCTTGTAGATCTGCTATTGTACTTTATATTTGAGGCTCTCCAATATTTTTTCTTGTGCTTTAATGAAAATCTGGAGTTCAGTCTTTAAGGAAAAAGTAATAAATTAATCTATTCTGCTAGCAAGCCTTGCTAAAATCTAAATGTGTGTCTCTGTTGAATAGTTGATCTATGAACACAATATTTTACCAATTCGGGAGAGAAAAATATCAACTGATCCCCCTGGCCACTGAGCTATGTAGCATGTAAATACAAATATTTTGTTCTGGTGAAATCCATCTTAGACCAGCTCCTGGTTTTCTTTTTTTTAACAAATGTAAGCTCCTTTCTCTTCCTATTTAATCTTTCCTTCAACTCACTTAATTGACCTTTTCTATAAATTGGTCATCTTTCACAGTACTTCAACATTAATTGTTATACCTCTTTCTTCCCACTATATACCCAGAAAACAAAACACTACCGAAGAACTCACTATAGTTTTCTAATTAAGACTGAATCAAGGATTTAGCTTCATTGTTATGTATGAAAAAGACAGCATGTGTGTTGCTGAGTGCAGAATAAATTTTCTGATCATTTGTATGTAAATCCGTTAATTAGTTTATGAGGAAAAATAATTTAAAATAGTGCCTTTAAGAAATTTAACACCTGCTGTACCTCGCTGCCCCACAGCTTTCCTCACCATCAGGCTCCTGCCCATGGAACCCCTGTGAAAGGCTGGTCCCAAACAGATTGCTGAGCCCCAGGACACCCCAACCCTGGCAGGATTTCCTCCTGCCTCCTCAAAAGAGGGTGCAGGTTTTGTTAGTACATGGTTGGTTTTGATCACCATGTTCTTCAGCCTCTGTGGATGGGTGGGAGCTGCACAAAACCAGCTAATCAATAGTTATGGGGGTGAGGGAAAAACAAATAACAGGAAAGTTTTGAAAAAGGTGTCTTAAGTTATTTATTGCTACACAATATTGACAAAGACCCGCTGGGAAGCTAAATCTGCCAATCAAACTAATTGGATTTAGCAGGAAATGATGGATTGAAGATGTATGAAAATAACCATCAGTGTGACTGAAAAATGAAATGCCAAATAAATTTACAATAGCTGCCGTATCTAGTATATCAGCCTCCTGTCTGCCTAACCTGTGGCAGAGAGAATAAATCATAAATTTTGGGCTCTCCTGCCAAGATACAAACATTAATCACAGTCTGCAGGTCCTGCTTTGAATAAATGTAACTTCTGACATAATTTTTGGCAAAACCTGCAAAATTGCGTATGCCAGAATTAGGTTTGTAACCAATATTTTTTCTTGTCATAGAAATCATATTATATAAAATTATGTTAAAGTGCTCTGTCAATCAAATAATCCATTTTTGTAATATTTAGGAATTTTTTTCCTGCTGCTTCTTTACCATGCTGTTGCATTTTAATGTGTTCAGAGCAAAGGAATATCTTAGTATCATTATGAAGCTAATTTTATTATAAAATTTTAATTATAAATTTTAATGTGGCAACCATCACATATTTTTATATGGAATTCCGTGCAGAGATTCATTAGAGCAGCCCTAATTATTACACATTCTTCTCATTTTCATTAGAAATCTGAAATGAGAGATGTAATTTTTTGTTTCAGAGAAAAACTGTAGTTCAACAAGATTTGAAGATTTAGTCTAAAACACGTTTTTGGTTCATTCTTTTTGTATCCAGGCCAGTAGGCCCTGATTCCTTAGCTGCAGTTTGGGATCAATATCAATACTGCAACTCATTTTTCCTGAGATTAGAGCACAATGTGATTTTCAGCATGTTTTCAGTCTTAAGACTGATCTAGATTTTGGTTCCTGTTTTGTTCTGTTTTGTTTTGTTTTGTTTTTTTCCCATCAGCATGCTTTGATTTCTGTACAGCACAAGGATACTTTTAGTGTTTGACTTCATTACCCCAGCTCAAGTAAATAGTTCAAGTGAGAATTACAGATACATATTTGCTAGCTTTGGAAGCCTCAGTTTCCATTAGGTTAATATTTCTTTTACTTTCAAGACCTTCTGTATTCCACTGCAAAAGAGACCTCCCAAATGCCTGGCAGAATGCTAAGCTGTTCACTGAACTATCATACCACAAAATGTTTCTGGAAAAAAGTGTTCCTTCTTAGCACAGCAGTCTTAAAACCGGCTTTCATAGATCTGCTGAGAACTCATGTTGATTTTAGGCAAAGAAAAATTTTTTTTTTTAATTGTAACATGCTCATTGGTAACACAAGTCTGCAGAACATTTCTATTGAGTTTTCGAAAAAAATATTATCCTTAATAATATAGTCAGGGAGATACTGTGCATGCATTGCATCTGAATCATGTTTTCTCACAGAAAAGCAATTAAGAATCTTCCGTGCTATCATTTAGTCAAGGTTAACACGAGAGAGATGGGACATAGCAGGTGTGTAACAATTATATCTAGGTGCATACTGCATTTATTGTGCTACGTACAGCATACATCTCTAGTATAATATACATTTAGTCTGTATCTAGACATACAGTATATGCTGTATATGGAGTGAATAAACATGACATATTTAGCATGTATGCATCAGTGAGTTACCTCAGGCATTGGAATAGGCTGCCCAGAGAAGTTGCAGGATCCCCATCCCTGGAAGCATGGATGTGACTTTGGGCATAGGGTTTAGTGGTGAACATGTTGGTGCTGAGTTGAAGGTTGGGCTTTATGATCTTAGAGTTCTTTTAAAACTTTGATGATTCTATGATTTAGTATCTACATGTGATATTTAGTAATGCACAATACATATACTGAAAGCATTCATACACATTGTACTTGAATAACAATTTCTGTTTCCTTCTTTTCCTGAAAGTACGAAGAGATGGAAACAACCAAACTGAATCAAAGCAAACCAACAACAAACACACCAGAATTAAACCCACACCCACTGTTAGGAACAATCAAGTAACTCCAGTGTGGACTTTTGTTTATTTATATTTAGATTTACAAAGCAACAACTCGGTAAATGGTGGCACTGTGAATGTTACCATATCTTTAGTGAAACCCACAGGTTATAATGTGCACATAGTACTTGAATGCTGTGATTTGTACAGTTGTTATTGATCATATCACCAAAAATTATAATAAATTAAATGATAGAGAAGGGGAAAACATTCACAACATTGCTCTTGAATTTAGCTCCTTACTGTATCAATCCTCTGACACTCTGATGGCATCAGAATGGTCAGCTGTGACTGCCTGTGTAAGACCTACAGTTCTCTTAATGGATATAAAAGCAACAATAACAGTAATGAGTTCTTCAAGAAAGTAATTCTAGTCCATAGGCTAGGTTGTCTCCTAAATTACTGCCAGGTCAGCTGCTGCTCTCTAAGGTAGCAGGATACTCAAACATCAGTGACAGCCAAAAAGGATCAGCTATTCTTACACTTGTCTCTGCTCTTCTTCTCCACATGCTTGAAAGAATTTAAGAACATGTTCTACTCCTCTTGAAATGAGTGCATCTAAATTTTTCCTGTCACGCATCAGAATTTTTTTCCTCTACTTGAATGGTCAGATTTTGGAACTGCAATAAGATCAGAGAGACAGTAAACCACAAGCAAATGTGCTTTATATTTAGTGGGACAGATGGTCTCAATTACCATATCTTGTTTCTTGTGACCTATATTTTCCACTTACCCTGTTAGACCTTTCATATATTTCTAATGAGAAAATTGGGTAGATTTAAAATTTTATTTTAAGGATTTTTTTTTAAAGCCTTGGTTTAATAGATGAATTTAAATTATTTTTCTAGGAAGAAAGCCAATACGAGACAGAGGCATCTTCCCAGAAGAGAAATGGAAAATATTGCTGTGTAACAATTCAGTATGTTATTCTGTAGTGAGTGGTTCAACCTCAGCTGGCAAATAAGTCAGACATAGCCACTCACTCATCCTCCCCCAGCGGGAAGGGAGAGAGAATTTAAAGAGTAAAAGGAAATGCATGAGTTGAAATAAAGACAGTTTAGTAGGGAAAAAAAAAAAATAAAAAAGCCACTGCTACCAGCAAAACAAAACAAAGAATTCATGCTCCACTTCCCATGGGCAGGCAGGTGTTCAGCCATCTCCAGGACAACAGGGCTTCATCATGCACAATGGTGACTTGGGAAGACAAACACCATAACTCTGGATATTCCCCCCTTCCTTCTTCTCCCCCTGGTTGTATATGCTGGTCATGGCCCCATGTGCTCTGGCATATCCCTGTGGCCAGCTGGGAACAGCTCTCCCAGCTGGGAACCCTCCCAGCTTCCCAAGCCTGCTCACTGCTGAGGTGGGGGGAGAAGCAGAAAAGACTTTGACTCTCTGCAAGTCAATACCTAAGGCAGCAATAACAAGAATATCTCTGTATTATCAACACTATTTTCAACCCAAATTGAAGACACAGCCCCATAAAAGCTGTTGTGAAGAAAACGAACTCTCTCCCAACCAAAACATGTAAATGTTGTTATTAAAGAAAGTTTAGTCTTGGGTTAAACCAGATTTTCACTCTCCAGTCAAATATCTTAAGATTTTGACTAATACCACAATGGAGCAGAGTCAGTTCCAGGTAAGAAAATAAATTTTCTCTCTAGACACTTTAAAGTTTCATAGCAATTGAGAAGCTCTAATTGATTACAGAACAATAGCTTCACTAATGGCTTCAGAAAGGGCATTTCCAAGCTTTGTGTGTGTGTGTGTTTGTATTCTGTACAGCACTGTTTTTCCAAAGGCATTTTCACTGAGTCTAGCCCACAAAAAATTACATTAGCATTGCATTTGTTAGCATTAGATGGTATGCCACTATTATAAGAGGTCAGGATAATAACACCAGAGCCTGGAAATGATGCTGGTGTACCCCGGTGGAAATTGAAGCCAGTTGCAAGTGCATCTGTGGTATCACAGTTCTTCCTGTTCTAAATCATTTAACATCGGCTCACTTAGGAAAACAAAACATCTTGGATATTCATTTCAACATTGTGTTTAATATGGGACTATAATTTTGTATATGCATTTAAATATTGTGATTAATATGGAATTATAACTTTCAAATACCAAGGAATGTAAAAGGTGATGTAGTTATGGGGGTCTATTATTAGGAAAAGTTTGTGCAGAAGTTATTAAATACCTGTTTAAAACAAAATCGTGGATCAACTTGAAAAAAAATAAATATTCCTGACCTTGAATACTTTTTTAGCCTTATTTCTTTTATTTGCTGAAAACTAATGTAAATTCTTGGCTACTA
This sequence comes from Nicator chloris, assembly GCA_013400495.1. Taxonomy (NCBI): domain Eukaryota; kingdom Metazoa; phylum Chordata; class Aves; order Passeriformes; family Pycnonotidae; genus Nicator; species Nicator chloris. Next base: position 7,862 of record WAAE01017182.1, read on the forward strand.
CAATTCTTTCTTTTAAATACAATATATTTAAAATAACATAAAAGCTGTTTGTGCCTTTCTTTTTTTAATTGTGGCAAATTTTGTGGCTTATCACCACTATTTACTTTTGAGTTTTGGTTTTCAATCCTGAACAATGATGCATCTAGCTTCATCAAAGGGAGCAGATAGTTCTACTTGTTAATTTATCAACAGGAAAAACATACTAGCGGCATAAAAGGGATCTCTTACTGAATAAGTAAGTGTTCCAGAAATCTTTAATTACAGGAACTCACACCAAATATTCATAAAAATATTTACAAAGTTATGTTAATAATCACATCTTTGGTGGTTGTTTGGTTTTTTGGGTTTTTTAAGTCTGTTCAGAAATTCCCTATATTTTTTTCTTATTTATATCATTAGGGTTGAATGCTGCTGTATTTCCTAGTGTGCCAGATGGTTGGAGAAATGAAGATACAATAACCTCTCCTGAAATTTACATAAAAATGAATGTAATGACATCAAATTAAAATCAAAGGGAATGACCTCACAATGACCTTGATGTTTTTTTTCCAAGGAGAGAAATGAGAAAAAATGCCATCAACTGGTGTAAGAGGAACTGTAAAAAGTCCCCTACTGTTTAAGTATGTCAATTCAAGAATTTTTCTGTTTTTATTTTCAGCATTTTGTTGCTTAAGGAGGTGTAGAATAGAGCCTGAGATCCACCTATGCATTTATTCTGTAGATATAACCCTTCTGTTAAAATATTAAGGAAAAGGTATTCTCTTTCTTTTCCTTCAATTTGTCATTAAGCTGTGGTTCTGACCTTCCCCAAATTTATTGTAATACAGATTTCACAGAACTTGTCTTCATTTTGAATTAATTGCATTAGAATGTTTTTGAAGGATGCGAGGCACCTACCTGGAGATGGGCTCTTTACAGTTTAGTAGCATTAAATATTTAATAGCTTCTGCTTTTCAGAAGTTTTCTTCAGAGGATAAAGATGAGAGTTCAGGGAATGAAACAGAATATAGAAGCTCCCAGTTTCAAGCCACATGGTCAGAAAAATCTGCTGACTACAATTACCAGTAGTCATTATTGCTGAGAATTTGAGGACTCTTCGTGAAATGATCCCAATAGTAACTAAAGGCCAATTCTGAAGGAATACTTATTATTACCACTGTTATTACACAATTAAACATAAAAAGTATGGCCCATTGTGTACAACTCAAAGACAATTTTTGAGTCTAGAAAACATACTTTGAAGCCAAGTAATTTTTTTCCAATTCTTTGCATTTTATTGATGACCAAACATAGTACAGTCAGTCATGTCTCAGATTGGTTGTCTGAATTGAGAGGCCCAGAACTCCTTTTGGATCTGATGGGTATCTGCTCGTGGCATCTAAAGCCTGAATCTAAAGCAGATCTTGGCTTAACCAATCCTTTCCTAAAGAAAAAATCCCTTCTGTCTTTTACTTCACTATTAGAGGAGCTGCAGAAATATAAACTAAAGGTGGTTTGCTAAAGGTTATGTTGTTATGTTGCTTCTGCTGTGCTGTATTTTGCACACGAATAAAATGAGAAGGCTGCAGTTTCCAGTCAATCAATGTTTGAGGAAATAGCAACACTTTAAAAAGTTCAGCTTAACAGTTGCAAGCTTTCACTTGAGATATGGCATTTTTGTGCCACCTCGTTGAAAGTTCATAGCAACTGTTGGAGACAGTAAAAAAATTACTGGTAATTTTAAATCCTCAGCTTCATTTGACAGCTCCATGCTTTAGGATTCAACCTTTTTTTTTTTTTTTTTTTTCCCCTCTACACAGTACATTCTCTGTGAATTCACTAGTTCTAGACCTGACACTTATTCATTGCATTCCTCTCCTTCAATTATGTACTTGGCAATTGCTCATACTCAGCCTTGGAAATGGGAGACATTGTGTGACTGCAAATAAATTTAGGCTAGGAAATTAAGGTTATCTTTGATGGCTTTTAAAGTACACATAATAGAATCTTTATCTTCCCACTGGACAGTCAACATCTCATTTGGAGCAAAAAACTCCCCAAAATGCTACATTTCCCATTTGAAGCATCATTGAAGGGAAGCAGAAATGGGACATAACTATTACCTCATCAGTGGCTCATCAGCTTTAAATTTGGCTCTCAGAGAGGCCACTATATATATTTCACAATAATGCCAAATGCCAAGAGTGCTAAAGGGAACTATTTTTAATGTACTCATAGTTCTTTTGCCTTCTGTGGGGCTGGTTTATGCCCACAAACATGATACGTTTTGATTTTGGTTTGGGATGGGTTTTTTTCAAATGTAAAGTTGTTAACTACTGAAAATGATTATGTGCTTGTAAAATAAATGTCCAATAAACATTTTTCACATGGAAAAAACCCCACATAATCTATAATATTTTGTGAGAATTAATAGACATCATATACTAGAGGATTACTTTTTATTATTTCTATTAATATTTTCTTCAGTCTCATTAAATCTTCCTTACTTTTTTTCCTCACAAAGCAAAAAAGCAAGTACAATAAAATGAACATTAAGAAGCTTTAATGCTAATGGCCACAATATATTTTAATCAACAACTTCAGGAACACATCTGTCCAAGTTTGAGGTGCTGAACAAAGTTTTTTATGGGTTCTTTTTAGGCTGAATGGGAAAAAATTAGAATTTCAGAAGCCTGCCATGAGGACTACCAACCTGGTAACTGATATGAAGAGTACATATCACTGAAAAATAAGCAATATACCTGCAAAATAAGAAAGGAAAATTTCCCAAGTATAATTATGTAGAGTCTTCAGTTCACCTTTACCCTGCTTACCTTGTAAAATTAGCTCATTGTTTTCTTGTCAGTGATCTCTGTGTCAGTGGCTGAGACATGAAAGAGCTGTAACTTATTCAACAGCTCAGACAATTTGTGGTTTTAACCAAACAGGTTTTATTTCCTCCCTGGCAGAAGTTTTCCAGTCCAGCTTGGGCCCCGGCACTATTATGCATTGGGGTTTTTTACAGGAACCAGGGCCAATAAGATGAAGTGTGTCCCTTACCAGTCTGCTCAGGAAGGTGGGAAGTTTCTATGCATGGAAAAGAGAACAGAGAGCTGGGAAAGGCAGCACTTTCCCAAACGTCCCTGGAGGATATGTGTTTGACAGCAGTGGCAGCTGCATGGGTCAGAGCTGTAACTACTGATAAGAAGAGTTTCTTTTCTCTGCCTAAAGCACCATCAGCTTCCTTTCATCACCAGTAACTTAGGAACAGAAGGGTAGGGCTGGATTTGTAGATGGTGCCTGAGAGCATCTTCTGAAGTCCTATGAAGCTAAAAAAGTGCTTTTCGCTCTTTTGTATGGGATTTTCTTGGCAGATAAAAATAGTCCTCAGGTTCAGTGGTGTTAACAGCATAAAGGGTGATTTAATCAATGGGCATCTGTTAAGGATGAATGAATCCTAAATATATCACTGGCGTCACAACTGGAGATCCTCTCGTGAGCTATCAGGGATGACATTGATCCATAGTGATCTGATAATATTCTGGGAAGGGAAACTGTGAATTTAGGTACTCAAACTACAGTTTAGTTTGTCATATTTTTTTTTTCCAGATGAGTATTAGAATATTTACTTGTTCTTTTTTTCAAGTAATTTTCTTCCTTTTATTTACTTTCCAGAGCTTTTCCTTTGAGGAGAATTTTTCTCAAGTCTTCGTTTAGACAGTAATTTGTTTTTTCTAGCTTTAGTTAATCAAAAATTAGTAAATGGACATTTCAGAAGGAGTAAGTAGACTTTTTACAAGGAGTCCCACAGGTAAGACAAGGAGTACAAGTCAATCCTAGAGAGATTCAGATTAGACACGAGAACAGTTTTTTCACAATGGGAACAATCAGTCATTGGAACAGTCTGCCTAGGGAAGTGGCAGATTCCCCAGTGTTGAAGGGTTTTAAGCTTCAGCTGTACAAGTTGCTGCACCATCTTGTCTAGACAATTCATTTGCCAGGGAAGGTTGGACCAGATGATCCCTGATGTACCTTCCAAGCTGGTCTTCTATGGCATTTTACCCAACATTTTCACAGTTCCTTTTTCCTCTGATTTTCCTTACAGGTTAGAATTAGTTTACTAGTCTGTTGCTGTTTTTCTAGTTAAGCTGCTTGAACATGATTTTACTGAATTATTGAAGGTCAGTTTCATTGTTGCCAAATTTATCTTTAAAACAAATACTGTTTTTGAAAGTACTTGATTGATTTATTTAATTGACCATGAGTTCTTGACTTTTCCTGCCCGAAGTCTTTACCATGCGAAACTTTTTCTTCTGGGAGTTATTTCACAGTATGTAAGAAGAAGAAAAGTTAAGCAGTCAAACTCTATTTGACATATAAGCTGAAGTGGTAAATCCTCTGCTATCAGCTGTAAGCAGTTAGGCTCACAAGTAAGTCAGGAGCAGAGTTAAATGGGATTCCAGCCAAAAAAATGGAATTACTTATGGAAGTAGTTGCTCAGATACAGGAATAGGGGTCAAATGCTGGGCTGTAATGAAGAGTATTAGTATAAACTACTGACTGGAGGAAAAGTTTTCAGAAGGGATTTATGCTTCATCAAAGGACATTTGTACATTTCCCTGTCTGGAATGATGTATATGAGACATATTTCATGAAAGTAAAAGTGGAAGGATGTGATCTCGGTTTCTTTTGATCATTCATTAAAGAATACTGAAACACACAGACAAATGAGGTGGTTTATTACTCTTGAAGCTATATGATGCTTATCTGTGTGCTTAAAAAAATAAAGAAAACTGTGTATTGCACTTGCAGGTACAATCAAGAACAGTGAGAAAACCATGCTGAGAAACATCAATTCTCATCCATCATTGAGCTTACCTGTATCCCTGACAAAACTTAGGACAACCACACATTAAGAGGAAATCCAGTTTAACAGCTAAAGCATCATTTTTTAGTTTTCTACCACCCTTTTATTTTCAGATGTACATTTATTTTGAGATATTCCCAAAAAATAGTCCTTTTACCTTGAGTTGGACCTGTGATCCTGCCTACTTCTCTTTTCCCTTCTCTGGTTCAAACTATGACCCTGTTTTTACTCTGCTTTGAAATTTTCCCTGATAATTAGTCTGCTCTCCCTCTGCCTCTTAACATAACACTGTTTTCTTGTTTAAAAAAAAAAAAAAAAAAAAAAAAAAAGCATTTTGCAATTAACTGCTTCTTCTGGCTCTTCATCCCCTTTTCTGTTACTAAATGTGTTGAACACCTTGCCAGTTTGCTTTTCTGAACTTGCTGTTCTGGATGCTTTGCAAGTCTGCTTGTCACAAACTTTGCCTTCCTGATCCCAATAACATTACTCTCATAATGACCATTAATTATCTTTTCTGTGTTTGATGTCCTTGAATATTCTTTTGGCATGCCCAAATCACCTCTAATTGTTTGTTGGCATGGAAAATATGATCATACACTCATTTGCTGTTCTTTGGTAGCTGCAATTGTAATTTAATTATATAATTTGTTAGCAGTTCCTCAGAATTCTTCTTCTCTCTGGTATTTCATGATGCTATCCATGGTAACCCAAATTTGATCTCTTCAAAATCTCAAAATGTCTTGTCTTCAACACAAAAATAATCACTTACAAGACACTGGGGTTTTTTTTTTTTGGGGGGGGGGGGAAGAATGTGCTTTATTTTGGTTTCCTTGAAAGACTTAATCTTTTCAAGGCATATATTTAGAAAGATTCTTCTGAATTCTGAAGAAAAAAGACCCACCTTTAGACAGAGGCTGATTGACAGAGAATCTTGAGTAGGATTACTTTATTTAGTCTGGTTGGCATGGAGCTCATTTTCTTCACATCACCCTGCATGGTGCTGTATTTTAGATTTGTGACCAGAGCAGTGCTGATAGCACAGAGATGTTTTAACTGTTGGTGAAGAACTCTTGAGTAGTGTCAAGGTCTTTTCAATTTCTCAAACTGCCCTGCATGAGAGTAAATTTGGGGCACACAAGAGGCTGGGAGGGGACACAGCTGGGAAAGCTGATCCCAGCTGGCCAAAGGGATGTCCCAGACCATGTGGTGTCATGTCAGAGCTGGTGAAGGGAAGTGTAGTTTTCCCAAGTGTAGTTTTCCCAGGAGACTGGCATTGGTCTGTGGGTGGGAGGCAGTGAGCCATTGCCTTTGCATCACTTGGGGTTTTGGGTTTAGCTCTTTGTTAGTTTGGTTGGTTGCTTTGGGTTTAGTTTGCTTTTTATGCATAAAATAATAAAACAATCCAAAAATTTGTACTGCTAAAGAGGATAGCATTATAAAAATATATTAAGAAGTTTTTTAAAAAAATAAGTTAGGAATGAATATTGAAAGGCATTTCAAAACACATTTTCTACTACAGCTCAAATCAGCCTTTCTCTTAAGCCTAGTAGACCTTATAAATCTGGATTTTCTCTCTTCTTGTGGGTGCACTCCCTGAAAAAAAACAAAATAATTCCAAGTAAACAGACTTGGTCATTCATCTGGGGGTGGTTGGGTGAGGTGTTACAATATTCAGCATAGGTGATACATATTTCCACAGAGATGCTCATCCAAATGACTTATATGGAAACTCATCTGATGCAAAGTCTTAGGAAAATGTTTTTGAACAGCAAAGCTGTATTTCTCAACGTATTTCTTAATTTTAAGACATGAGATTTTCTGTGAGAAGATATTACTAATGGAAAATTCTAAGCAAACCTTTAGTCATGTCCTTGACTATAATGACATAGCCAACTTCAATTTTTCATGGATTCAAAATGTTCATTTTTAAGATAAGAAAATAACAGCCTTGCTTTAAAATTTAAATTAAGTCCTATTTTTATGATTTTCAATTAAGCTTTACACCCCTATATATTTTTTCCTGTGTACATAATATTTTTAGGTTATAATTAAGTTCAGGAATAGTCATGTTCACTAATTAAAACCTCTTCATGTTAGGTGACATCGCTTATATTACAGAATTTTATGTCAAATGGAAAATATTAACAAATGCTTCATTACAGAATTCACACCTCTGCTGCTGGGGTTAAACACAACCAAATTATGCTGAGTTCTGAGGTTTTATGGACAGAATGCAGCAGCTTTTGTGATGTTCTTGTATCAGTTTCTGCCATTTCTCAAGTACACTAAAAGCTAACATAAAATAAGAGAGTGCTTCTTCCTTGTTCTTGTTTTACCTCCAATCTGTATTTGAATTCATTGGGGTACTCTTTGATCAGTTGCTGTGCATTTTACAATAGCAACATCTGGGATTCTTTGATCTTGCCAAATTGTTTGGATTCTTTATAGCACTCGTTAAAGAAGTAATTAAAAAAACAGAAGCAGACCTTACAACCCTTAAAAAAAGTTATCCTTGAACAATATTAGAAGGAATTGTGCATAACATCCTACCCTGATAAGGCTTTAAACAAGATTTTTCACTCCTTTTCATGAAGAAAGGTAGCTCTGCTTCCCTTATTTTATTAATGATGTCATAGCAATGTCTGAAAGGCCCATGGTTGCTTCCAGCTCAACGTTTGGAGAAACTCTGTGTTTTGAATAGGATTGCTCTCATTCTCATGAGCTAGGAGCTTCCATTCAGAATAATTAATCTCTATTTGGAATTCCTGTTTCACCTGGAAAAGACCAGTTCTAGAAAACATGGGAGAAGTATCAGGCTGAAAGCTGGTGAAGAGCAGAGCAGTAGCTGCAGTTTTAAGGTGCTGACTGGGTTATGAGTGTGTCTTGAGCTGCAATGTCAGCAGGTTTGTCACTGGGTAATACTGTTCATTCTCTGGATTCCTAAGGCACAGAGGAGAGCTCTTCCCATGTGGATACCAGGGACATAATCTCCAATCAAGGAGAACATATTGAATTAGAGACATTTCAAATTTTAGGGACAAGGCAGACTTCCTTCAAAATGTGCTCCATGTAGAGGACGCGTGTCTGTTCATATAACTTGAACGTTCCGAAAATTCAGAGAAGTAATTTCTGCCATCATACTTTGACAATTCCCTGTCTACTCATTACACGTGCATAATTACCATCACTTGTGTTTTCATTTGCTCTGGCCAAACGCTGTCTATTACAGTTTTATTCCTCTCTTCAGCAATGATGGGCTTTACAGCTAAAAGGGAAATTAGCAGTAGCTACAAGATCATTTAGAAACTATGTAGGAGCCATTTTTATTTCTTAACTTAGTAGTGGGAAAAATGTTTTTCTCAATCCTCTTTCATTATTCTGATAGCAGTTTGAAATTCTTGTTCCTCTTAAACAGTTTAATCTTGGCTTGCTCAGCATCCTATAGAAAAAAAAAAAAACAACCAAAAAAACCAACAAAGCAACAAAAAACTGTTCCTGACTAATCTTCCCAAGACTTAGGATAAAAACAAAATGGAAAGCAGTCTATAAAATTACATTATAGTCTACAAGTTTAAGTTATAGTGCTATTGGAACGGAGAGAAACATTCAAAACTCTTTCTTTAAAATAAAAAAAACATGGATGATACTCATCAGCAGCCAAATTTTAGTATTTTTTAAAAAAAGACAACTCTCACAGCTTGCATGACTGCAAATTTTAATTATAATAAAACATGTGGTACTTTTGTCTGGTACTTTTATGTGTCTCTTGAAACAAAAGTTGCTTCAAATTTAATACAGTATCGAAGCATGCCTGAGCAATTCCAGTAACATATTTGGGAAAGAAATATGAGAATTATAAAGAAAATCACAGTTACTGTGCATCACCAACATTTAGGTGGCGGTCTGTGACACTAAAAACTGTCTGAGCTTCTAGGAGGCTGCAAAAGAAAAAACTATTAATGACTGCAGAGGGCAAAGGAAGCAATGTCTGAAAGCTGTGAAGAAGCTTGCTGCTATACAGCAGAATGTACTAGACTCTGCTGATGATTATTCTACCTCATTATTTCTAGAGGGCCCCTTCTAAGATCGTTCTTGTATTGCAGCAGGCTTTATGCAAAGAGCAAAACAGACAGAACAGCTTAAATAGCTTCTCATTTAAACAGATAGCAAGAGCAACAAATGTGATAATCTTGCCAAGTTCACAAAGCAGGCTAGGGCAGTGAGCAGATCCTCTCTTCTTTGCTTTACATCTGCCTTATTATCTCTAGGCAGAACATATAATTTGAGCACTTTTTTGGAGTTGGAGCAGGATTTTTGTCTTTTTTTTTTCCTTCTTATTTGTTTGTACACCTATGTCAGCACAAGCTGTTTTGTTGGAAGAAACACTGTCATTTCCTGATCTTTTGAGTCATTGTAAAACCTGGCCTGTGAGAAGCAATCCATTGACTTTATTCTTCCTTGCTATAAAATGGATGAGATGAAGAAACATCAGAAGCCATGTTTAAATCCAGGACAACATCACAAAATGTTGTAGACAGTTTTCCATTAAGAAGAAAACTTCTGTTCTAGCACATCTCCAGCAAACATAAGCAGATCTGTCTTCAGCTATAGAGTTAATCTAAGCCAGAAGTTTCCCAGCCACAGTGTTTTGAACATTCATAGTACCCTTGAACAGAGCACAAAGCAGTCCTGGTAGAACTGGTAAAAACCTCACCCACCCCTGGGATTTCCATGTGCTGCCTTTTGCATGTGTGTCATGGAGTAATTCCGTGTTTGGAACCCACTGACCTTCTGTAAAACTTGCTTTTTGTACTGTATGAAGAAAACCTGTGTAGATGAATGCTACAGCAGCAGGACCTGCATTTCCAGCTGAGGATGCAGGAACTGGGCTAAATGCTCAAATACCCTGAGGCCAGAGGTTGCAAGGTAGACTTTAGTGAGTGAGGTGCAGGTATTCCACATAATTTTCTGAGATCCCAGAGGAGAAGAGTTTAGACATGGATGGGCAATGATAACGGGCCTGACTTGGGCAAATGCAGGGCAGAAATCAGCAGTGACGAGAACATGCATCCATCCTTGCCCAAAGCCAACCCTCAAACCCTGCAATCTCACCTCTCCTATAGCAAACAAGTGAGAAAAGCAAAAGCACTGTCATTTCTCGAGGTGTGCTCCAGACAGGGAATGAAAACTTCTGAAAGCTTTTTCTGGTTAGCTTGGATGCTCTGGGCTTCACATTTACACATGACCCATGTGAGTGACATGAAAATGCCATGATGGAGTTTTGGTTTGTTCCTTTTTACCAGATGTAATAAATACTTCATGTAAATACACAGGCATACACAATTTCTTTCATTCGTTCAAGTGAGTCCTTTTAAACACATATACACAAATTGCTATTACAGTCCTCATCATTTATATTTGGTGATATAGCAAGTATAAGTAAAGCAACTATAGCATCAAGTTGTTTTGATAAAACTGTTTGTAAAAGATTATTGATACTGAAAAAAATTCAATTTTTTAATTTCCAAGAACACAATTTTTCAGTTCTTGACAGTTGTGATTTAATTTGGCAGGTTTTTTTATTTATTGGTTGTTGGTTGTTTGAGTGGTTGGTTTGTTACTTTTTTTGTATTTTGGAATCATCAAGGTATTAAAGATTGGTTCTAACACTATATCTTTTTGGAATGAGCCATGCCAGCCGAAGAAAGTTACAAATCACTTTCATGTTGTAGCATATTTTGGATGTGACAATGTCAAAAGTGTCACTTTTATTATCACTGCTGATAATAATAAGCAAGTGTAATAAAAGTTAATGTTTCTGCCTAGACATGTCCATTGTCCAGAGCCTTGCATCCACTCATTAGAAGCACTACCATATTACTAAAACCTGTAATTCCTGAGCTGCCATGTGCTTAAAAAATACTTTTTTTGGTAAAGTAGCTTGCCTGTCTTGCATCATACATGCTGTACTTGAAATTAAATCTACATTTTCCTAATTTTCCCTCATTCACCACTTCTTCTTCTCCTGCTGATAAAATGTAGCTCTTCCTGCACCTCTGTTGATCCATCCTTTTCCAACCTTTTCCATGCTGGAATGACATCTCAGCAGCCTGCCGTTTTCTTGTTCTTTGAAATCAGCAGTGACAGAAATGAAACCTACTTCCAGAGTGGCAGGAACTGAAAAGTAATCACTTGTGCACAGAATTAAACTAAATATTATTTTTCATTTCAGAAGTTTAATTTCATGCTGTTTGCTGCCTTTTTTTTTTCAGTAATGAATGACTATGGATTACTTTTTTCACTAGTCAGCTACCTCTAATTTTAGATAGATGTTGACTGGTTAAAAGGGGAGTGAATGAAAAACTCCTTTAGGAATAAAACTCTAGCATGACATAATAGTTGGTAACACAAACTAAAAGTCTCTTCATAGCCAATGCAGCTCATCTGTGCAATCAGACTGTAGCAGGCCATAGTAACTCAGTTTGTCTTTCACAAGACTCAAACAATATATGATAGGAAAGCACATTCATTATCAATCAAGGGTGAAGAAATTAAGGCTGAGGCACAGGAAGCCAGGTTTCTGAGTCATGTCAGGAAGACAATTTAATTAAGAATGGAACATAAATTAAGACCAAGGCACCTAAAAGATGAAAATTCAGCTCAGGCTAAGAGCAGCAGACTGATGTTTCCTGCTATACTTTAATACCCTGTTCTCCCTTGGTGGCTGCTCTCATTATTGGAGTACAGATGGCGAAAACACATACTGTTCAAATTTACTGTGCTCATTCACAAGGATGTTAGTTAAGAAAATAGTGTTACTCTAAACATTATAGCTCCATTTATGCTCTTTTTAGGTTTTTTTTTTCACTTTTCAACGCTAAAATAAATAAACCTGCATATGCAGCTACCAAAATGTTCCGTGTGCTTTCCAGTGATGGAAAGTACTTGATGGCTGGATTGCAGACACTGCAGTGCATTACAGAAGAAGATAATTGAAATTACAAACTTTAAAAACACATGTAATTTCCCCAATGATTCTTAATGCCCTCTCTTGAGTCATTACAGTAATTGTGTAAATATGTTATTGTAGAGTTATGAGATGTAATCTTTACTCGATCATCTCAAATTACTCTTCACTAAGTCAAATTTGCTGTCACAAGGTTTGCTTACTGGAAATGCTTGGTCACTCAGTGATTTCACAGATAATAAGAAGCTACAAGACATTTGTGGTCCAAGTTAACAGTAGAAGTACAATATCTTTTTATTAATAATTTAGGAGATGGGTAAGTGCTATATTAATAAATATTGCAGATACTGTTAAATCATAAACCCAAAAAGACAACCTGAAGTAGTAAAACACAGCTAAATCTTACTTTTTTACAAGAAACCAGAAAAGCAGTTGACACAAAGTAAAGTTACATCTCATAATAACAATGACCAAAGGAGGTGAAACCAGGGTTTTCAGTTTAACATACCATGGACATTTAATTGCTATGGACTGATATTCTTATGTGCTTGTCATCACCACCACTATTTGTATTTAGATATAAACTAAAGAATTATTGAAGGCATGTAAATTTGAAATCCTCACTATAATTATCTCTTGCTAAGTCTGTATTTTACTGGGCAGCAGACAAGTTTTCAACTCACATTACCTTATGCTGAACTTAGTGCCTCATTCCCTCCCTGGTTTGGGGGGTTGTCTGTGTGCATGCACATTCATATGTCCTAATCCTTTTCTTCTGCTACTTACGCCTCAATTTCATCTCCTGTAAACTGATAAGCTATTAATTGCAAAGCATTAACTTAATTTTTATTTCAATTATAGTCTTTCTATTTCTACACTAAATACTGGCAGGTGTTTGGCACCAGTTCAACTTTTTCCTTTCCCTTCAGAATTGTCACCATCTTCCCCCCTAAAGCTGAAAAAGGTGATGAGATTTTTTTCTCAGAAATCACCTACTCTTCTTTTTATTTGTTCTTATCATGCAATGTCTGATTTACATATCTGCTATCTTATTTTTTGCAGTGTTTTACAATTTATAAATACTTTATAGAGGTTTACTGATTGAAATGATAAAAGTTCTGAAGACACAGGTAATAGGGCCTGATTTCCCATTCAACCCTATCAGTCAACCTTTGCAATCAGTGTAAGAACACTGAAATCCTGTCCTGGGCACAAAGTTAACAGGTTGCAGAAACCTAATATTTCAGATCTCATTCTGAATGAGGATCAGTTTGCCTATTCCATTCTTTCTGCAGACAGTCTCTAAACACAAGGGTGGGTGGCCCTCCAGTCCACTGCTGTGCCTCCAACAGAGGGAAGTAAGAGCAGATAGTCTAGGAGGGGCACAGAACAGAGTAAATCTGTGCCACACTTTTGTCGTGAGCTCTTCCAGCTCGGAGACAAGCCAGCTGTGCTTCCTTGTGCTGATGAACACCTCACTTCTGAGAAGTTCTTCAAAGCTGCCTTTAGCATGCAAATCTTTCTGACATGCAAAATATCCTGGAAAAGGTTTTCCACAGTTTACTTATGCACAGCCTGGGAACTTCTTTTTTTTTTGTCCTTAGTGAACTTCCAATGCATTTCAGTTGTTTTTCCAGTTTGAACAGTGTAAGACCAGTTTGCAATACACAGCAATGGTATGGCTGCCTTTCTCCTAGTCAACCATGTTTCATGAGTCCTCTTCATATCCCCTAAAAACAATATTTCTCCAAATTACAATGGAATTCTGATTCACCTGGGCTACATGGCAAACCAGCTCAGCATTGGCAAACGTATGTAAATCAATGAATTTCAGCAGAAGTGCTGACTCACAGACATTACACGTCATATGATGTCACCAGTACCAGCACCATATTTTTCATTGCTTTTCACATCCTTCTGTAATGGGCACTCTCTTCACTTGGAAAAGCAAGAAAGATGAGCTGCCAAATTATCCTTGCAACTCTTACCACAGTTTATGGAAAACTCCAGAGATTCTCCTTCAGATCACCATGCTTTGTAGACAGACCTCAGCTTTATAACCCAAATCACCCTGAAGACTGGTGGTTTTGATACATGGAAGTTTTGCTCTGTATTATCTGTGACTTGTGTCCTTCCTTTCTCAGTCTCATGAGCAGCAGCTGAGAGAAAAGAGATCACTGAAGCCCTTTAATTACAGAGCCGGAACTGCACTGCTTTCATGCTCCCAAAATAGCAAAGCTTACATAAAAACATTAGCAGAATGAAAATGCAGAATATTGGGAACAGCTAGCACAACAAAGATTCAGTAAAGGTAAACAAAAAACTGCACTTAGACAACTTTTGATGCAGACAATTCTGTAGTTAACAAGAGAAACAATCCCTCTCTTCATGGTAATGTTTCCCCCAAATCAAGCCTTTTGGGAACAAGCCATCTTCTTTAAAACCATGGCTTATTGTTCCTTGCATTGTACTAGTGCTGCTCATTGTACCAAAATAAAACATAGCTCCCATGGAAACCCAGAGCATCACAAGTCTTTGCTAAGCCACACCTCAGCAATGAGAGACTTAAAAGAACCCAAGCAACAATAGCAACTGCAAGGTCTTAGCAAAAATATCCTCTTTTGTTTTTCTGCTCAGGTCAAAGTAACTTAAACCCTCACATTGTTCAGTGTAGTTCAAGATCACATCAAACTAATGGAAATCAGGTAGGTTCTTAAGGTAATGTCACTGAACAGAAGCTGGAATAAATAAAAGTTGGGTATATTTTTTATAAAATGAATATGTACTAGATGAGTTTTCCTTCTAATCTGTGCTAAACTAACAAAATTTAACTTTGGCATATTTGAAGAGTAGATCAAAACAAAGGACTTAGGAGTAGAGGCACTTTACCCCAATAATTAACTTCTGAGCATCTGCCTTGGCATAGTGCTGGTAGGGACTACTCTGCTGTGGTCATTACCATTGTAAAAGAACAAGTGGAGCTCCTGGACATTGTGGTAATTAGAAATCCTATGACACTTATTAAAAGTGTAAGAGCATTAACATCAGAGCTCTATTCAAATTCCCATTTTGGTGATTATCACCAGCTCAGTTTTGACCTTTCCCTGTTTCAGCTGGCTGTCAAATTTCCCATTTAACCTCCTAAGGACTAGCAGGTTCATTACTGCTGCCATCCTGTCACTGGTCAGGTGCTGCATGCGAACATGCGAAAAATGCTGCATTTTTTAGTAGGAAGGTTGGGTCAGTATTTTCAGTGTTCACTTTTTGGCAGCTTGCTTTGGGATTCTCCTCTGAAAAGGTGCTGGTTTAACGTTGAGAACCCGGCTGGTGGCTCCCTGTCCCTGCACCCAGCAGCGCTGCTCCCTGTCCCTGCAGCACAGCAGCACTGCTCCCTGTCCCTGCAGCACAGCAGTGCAGCCTCCCCCGGTCCCTGCAGCACAGCAGTGCAGCCTCCCCCGGTCCCTGCAGCACAGCAGTGCAGCTTCCCCCCGTCCCTGTGTGCAGCTGCGGAGGCTCAGGCAGTGCTCAGCCATTCCTCAGGGCCTGAGGCCGTGGCTCCCCGCATCCCTTGGCTCAGAGCTGCCATCTGATATCAGACACACCCGCGGCACCCGACTTCAGCTGCACACCGGCTGTGTGCTGTCCCCAGATGGTTCTGGCATCTCCCGGCCACTGCCACAGCACTGAGTCCACACGGGGTGTGTTCAGTAGTATCAGTTACGTTTGACAGGCACAAAGACAACATCCCAGCAGATAAGACCCCGTCATCAGCTGAATGAAGATAAACCCCAGCCCTTTCCTGGCATTGAATGCAGCTGGCAGTGACTGCCACTCTCTGCTCAGAGGATGAGGAGCCTGGTCCTGGAATTGACTTGTACAAGTAACCATGAGCTGCTAAGGGTGGGATCAGCAATTACAGCTCAAAGGAGAGAGACCACAATGAAAATTTACTGCTGATGTTTTACACGTAAACACACAAAACACATAATACACAGTCTGTAAGATATCATCATTCTCAATATAAAAAATGCACCTAGCTGCATTTTCAGGTTTTGGGTATTACAGACTTCTGTCATCATCTCAAGAAGAGAGTTTCAGTATTTTGTTGAAATGGAAGAACCTGAAGACACTTTCCCTCATATAGAGAATTGCAATATTGAGTGTAGTGCTAGGGGAGAGCCTTCAAGTTGCTGCATCTCTACTTCAAGCTGAGAAAGCCAAACTACATCTGACTCATTGCAGATGATGACAAAAAACCTTTAGTGTTGTATCTCAGTTTCTTCAGCGAGATGCATCTGCTTCAGAGAACCAGTTAAAAATTGAGGCTTATACAGTGAGAAAACAATTCTGTTCTCCCCTCAAGGGAGCAAGAAGCTCATCTGTCTTTTCTCTCAAGATGCTGTTGTTTTTTTCAAGGAGTCTTCTTCATTCTTCAGCATCTGCTCTGTTCCTGGCTTTGGAAGAAATTTCCTGGGATTTACATGGAAGTGAGGAGCTCTGTATTGTAAAACAATATCCAAACACACATGATATTCCATCCACATTTCCCCACAAGCTGCTGGTTTTCATTCTCAGGTTATTAAATGTTATTCCAGACCAAACAAGAAAATATCAAAGGTGTGAAGGACACATTAGCTAATTAAAGAGCTAAAATAACATTATCTTGATTCTGTCTGCGTTACCTTTGAGATCATCACCCAATATGATGTCTCTACCCTCTTGTGAAGGTTTTACTGGAAGGAAAAATTCTAGGTGTGTTAATGTGTTTCGATTTGTACATAATATATTTTTTCCTGTAACAAATGCTTTATCAAACATGAGTAATTAGGTTTAATGGAGAAAAAAAAAGTGGATGAACTGTAATACTCTGTAATACAGAGGAGAAAAGTTCTTATATCTCACATGCAGTCTATGCCTCAAGGAAACTGTGAGTATCCCCTGTCCAGCTTACCTGGAAGGTACAATTCCACTCCTGACCAGACCTCACACTAACAAGCAACCTGGCCACAGGCAAGGAACCATTCGAATGTGTTCTTGTGACAGAAATATTCCCATTTGAGGAGCAATAGGAACGTGTGGCCACCCTAAATGATGACTGGGGAAGGAGCACACAGATCTTACCTATCTGATTAGAGCCTAATCCTAAGGCTTTTAAGGTCCCAGCAGGGCACAGGGGAGGGCTGCCTGGGTCAGGGCAGGAGCCAGCCTGGGCCAGGGCAGGAGCCAGCTTCATAGAATAGAACAATTCAGGTTGGAAAAGAGCCTTGAATCCAAACATTAAGCGTGTCCCTATGTGCCATATCAATGGGTCTCTTAAATACCTCCAAGGGTGGTGATTCCACCATTTCCCTGGGCAGTCTGCTCCAATGTTTGACAACTCTTTCAGTGAAGAAATTTCTCCTATCATCCAGTCTAACCCTCTCCTGGCACAACTTGAGGCTATGCCCTCTTTCCTTATCACTTTTTACACGGGAGAAGAGACTGACCCCTGCCTTGCCACAGCCTCTTTACAAGCAGCAGTAGAGAGCAATGAGGTCCCCTCTGAGCCTCTTTTTCCCTGTAGGATAAACACCCCCTGCTCCCTCAGCTATTCCTCACAAGACCTCTGCTCCAGACCCTTCCCCAGCTCTGCTGCCCTTCTCTGCACTCACTCCAGCCCCTCAATGCCTTTCTTGTAGTGAGAGGCCCAAAATCAAACACAGGATTTGAGATGTGGCCTCACCAGGACCAGGGTGGTGGTCACTGCCCTGGTCCTGCTGGCCACACTATTGCTGGTAAGCCCAGGATGCCACTGGCCTTGGCCACCTGGGTCCTGTCAGATCATGTTGAGCTTTCAGATGGCCAACGCCTGTCAAAGAGCTGTATCATAGATATTAGAGGATTTTGTTTTAATGCCATTTGGATGACCCAGAGAAATGAGACCTGTATTCCTCTCCCCATTTGGTGAACATTTTGACTTGGCTATTACAGGATAAAGGGCAGGGCAATATTACTGATCACTTTGGAAGTGGCACAGCTTGAAGCCTGTATGATATAAACAAAAAATGTTTTTCAGCAAATGGAACATGGCTCATAAACCTCAGTGAATGTCCTGTGTCACACAGCACAATGCCAGCACACTATGGGGCAAGCAGTGCACCACCAAGGGAAGGAGGAAGGAGTTTATCCTTTTATTGTCTGGATGTCATTTGGTTTCAAGCAGTTCCACTGTGCACAGCTCTGGCTATACTTAGTACCCCACAGCACTGGGTGATGAATATCAGGGATATATGAGCTACATGCTCTTCTTTAATTTCTTTAACTGAAGAATAATGAGACTAACTTGTTTTGGGAACAGCAATTTAGCTGAATTATATATATTTATAGAATTAGCTATTGTATTATTTAAACTCAGACACCTGTGGATGCATTAGTGAGTGAAGATTAAATGTATAAAGGAATAATCTATTTTACAGCACTGCACCTCTCTGCAGTATACTTTTGGATACTGCTTTGGTAATTAAAAACTTTATGAGCAGTTCATTGTAGGATAGTAAAAATGTGTTAAAATCCATTAGCACAGATTGAATATATTCATGAAATGCTTCTTTGGTACAATAATGAAATTCAATTCACTTTTCCCCCCCTCTTTTTAGTAAGAAACTATTCCATTGGAAAGACAGAATAGATAAATTGTGAATAAAATGCAGTATAAATGAAAACAGTTATTTTAAACCAAGTCAGGCGAGCTTTTTATTTATGCAGCAACTTCCATCTAATAAAAAAAGTCTGTGCCATTCTTAACTCTTAGGGAAAAATCCCAGCAACACAGCAGATGAGAGCAAGATAAACTTTTACTCCCACAGAAGTTACTGGGAAGCAGCTATTGTGAATCCTACTACTACTAAAAAATTGTCATTTTGGGAAATAAGGAATCTACACAATAGAATTCGATGACTTCTTTTTATGTCATTCATTTCTTTCATTGCTGATTTCATGTGCATTTTATAAGTCTACTGCTTTTTCTCTTGCCTGTGAACAGGCCAGAACAGACAGATAAAAAAGTACTCCTGGGAGAGAAATTCTTAAAGTGAAATATGGTTGTTCCTGGCAGCAACACAGAAATACACACCTAGAAAAGAGAGAAGGCCACTGTAATGCAAACATTGTTATTTGCACTCTGGAAATTTTCCTCAGATTTCCATAAGTAGTCACAGTCCTTTGAGAATCAGTACCAATTGCTGTATACATCAGAACCAAAAGATAGCAAAATCTTAAGTCATGAAAGCCAATTACAAAATCCTAAATGTCAAATGTTTTTTTTTCCTCAGAACTCAGGCTCACATGTGTAGAATATATGCTTAAAAATTCCTTTGCAAGTCTTTCCCAGTAACCTGTAATGTCATATTTGTTTTTTATTATATGTTACATACCCATGAATATGAAAATTAGAAGCTCAAAGGTCAACTAATGTATCATGGCAATTTGGTATCAGATATTTGAAACCAAATGAGAACATACCAACACTACTATAAATATGTTGTTATTAAGGTCGAGTATAATTCATATGAAACCTGGGTGAAAAAAGAAATAGTTGCCTTCCCCTCTACTGAGGGCATAGCTAGCTTTTCCTTTTAAAATAACACTAATAAGCTGTCTAATTTTATTTTTCTTCCTACAGTCCTCTCTGTCTCCAAATAGTTTTGAGGGATTCTACAGCTTTACATTGATTTGTGTAATTAAAAATACACTTCATTAATGTGTAGCCTTACTTCCCAGTGTTTCTGGAGGGTTTCTTCTCTCCCAGTCATGATGACTCTCCTACTTGCAGCAGAACATCTCTGTCTGGATTCATTTTGTGCTGTCTGGCAGAGCTGCTGGATCAGTCCCTCTGCAGACAATACACAAAGTTACAGCTGTAAAGTGTGGCTAAACCTGTGTGGGGATTTGCTACCTCAGGTCTAGCTGTCCTGTGTCTTTCTTTCAGTGATGCCAAATGTATTATTTATTGTCTGGCAACATTCAGCATTCACAGCTCTTATTTACTCATGGATTGTATCTGATTCCTGGATATGCCATATACTTATAACAGAGGAAAAATCTTTAAAACAGAATTGTAAGTGGAGGATAAAATTGTGTTATTGTATCTACAAGCGACCCCTCTTGTGGATAAGTTTAATTTTTGGATTATGGGCACTGTTTTCCAGTAGCAGTTGCTGGAAGGTGAGAGGCCACCTCCAGTTTAGGGAGCTCAGCTGGGGCTGTCCTGAAAAGGGATGATCCCAGAGGGGTTCAGCCCACAAGCCCCACAGCACTGCCATGTCAGCAAACTTCTCTTTCTTTCAGATGACAGAAACCATCCCCCATTCCCTTATCCTGCCCCTTGCACTGGCCAGGAACAAGCAGGTCCCTGTGTGAACATGAACAGATGTGTACTGACAGCATCAACAGACCAGGTATTGGTCCACGTTCTGCAGAAGAGAGTTTGCCATCTCCTTAGAGCAGCAGACAGACTGAAGCACTCCAAAATTCCAATGCATTATAAGAGTCTCCAAAACAGTGCAGACATTAAACAGAGAGGAGATTTAAAGCCAGGGGTTCCCAGGTGCTCACTGCTGTTTGGTAGATATCTGCAGATTAACATGGATAAGAATTGTTAACAAGATGAACACTTTGGACAAATTCCCACAAGCGATACAGCTGCATTAATAATCATAAGGAAACTGTTGTGCATAGGAACATGGAATTAATTTTCATTTTGGGCTCCAGAACAGAGTGTAGCTATGTACTACATATCTATTTCTGTACATTGCTATGCCGTTTCTGGTTAGCAGCTTGGAGAATAACCCAGGAGACAGAATATACAGCTTTTCACATTTCATCACAACTCAGAAAACTTCCTTGTGTCAATTTGCACAATGTATTCTCCACGTAATAAAATTGCCATCTATTAAGCAAATACTAATTTAAAATATAGTTGGGAGGAAAAAAAAGCTCAATTCTTCCCTCTATCATATCTTCATCTAAGTCAAGCTGTTGCATAGAAAAATAAATAGGGTTGAACATCACTTGAACTGCTTACAGTCATATTTTCTGTGTCAGAAGCAAAGATTTAATTAAATTAATTCTCTTTTCTAAAAGAAATAAACAGTAGATGTCATATTTCCTAGTCTAATATATATGAAGCCAGAAGTAAGATGCCCCTGGGATTTATTTCAAGAGACTCAGGAAACTTTATTTGTTGCCCAAAACAGAATAAATATGTAAATCACTTTTTACTTTGGATAAAATCATACCTACTGCCAATTTCAAAGGCAGAATTAGCCCACTGAATTCTGAATTCTCAACAGGAATACTGAGATATCTCAGAACAGATAAAATTAAATTTGCTGTAAGAGAGTTGTCAAAAGTGAACAGTGCTGTGCAGCACTGAGACTTAGCTTTTCATTATTAAAAATATGCATTATAGATCTCCTTTTTTTTGGATTGCAGAGTAGCAGACTATCCATTAAACAATATTTNCCTTCCTTCCTTCCTTCCTTCCTTCCTTCCTTCCTTCCTTCCTTCCTTCCTTCCTTCCTTCCTTTTTATTTTTCTTTCTTTTGTCAAAGAGATAACTCATGCAATCCTAGTAGGAGCCTCTGGTGGCTTAACATCAGACAAAAATTGGATTTAAAAAGATTATGTCTTGGTTTTTAGCCTGTTGACAGAGAACATTGGGGATGCGTGGAATAATTTTAAAGGTTTTGAAAGTTAAGCAAGGAGAAAAGTGAATCTATATTTTTGTAATTTTAGATTTGTCGTTATAAACTTCTTATGGATTCAAACTTTTTGTTCATTTTCTAAGGGAAGAAAACCTGTGGTCAAACATATTGCAACCTGATATATAATAAAAAAAATTAATATGTTACTTAATTCACAGAAATAGTAAAAATATGGTTATAAATTAGATTCACTTTGCTAGTTTAATTTTGCCTCACTAATAGCTACATCATATTTTAATTTATTTTAGCATTTATTAGAAATTACTTCTTGCCTGCCTATTACACTTAGAATACATTTTCAAGATATTCTAATTTCTTCAAATGAAAATTGCTTCTTTTAGAAGGCCTTTCCCTTTGCATTGTGTCTGACCCTGATGCTTACCATAATTTTTCAGCATAAGTTGATAACTTTGTTCATTTACAAAAGCAGTCAGTCATGTGGATAATGGCAATGAAAGGTACTGTAGTAAGCAATTGTTGTTAAGCATTCCAAAAGGTTTTCATTAAAAGTATGTTTGTTGTATTGTTTGAACAAAAGAAAAGCATGCAAAGATCAGTAAAACATTAAGTATAGTTAATTTAGCACTGGAAAAGTATGATATGGAAGACTGAATTTCGCAGTGGTAGCCTAACTCTTACCCCACACTTTCTTCCAAGGTTTCAACAATAGTTAATTAAAGATGCCTAAAGAACTTAGCATTGTTAAGAATGGTTGGAAATTTTACAGGTTACCAGTCACTGGATTTCTACAGAAAAATTTAGGCCTTTTTCATGGTAGGACCGTTGTGAGCTGACTTAGGAAATGTTAATTTAGTCACACTTTTTCTCCAGAAGTAAAACTACCACTTCTCTTGAAAACATCCATAAGTTACAAGAATACACCTTTTTATACCTAATGAAAACATGCAAAGCCACAGATGTAAACCACTGCTCAGTGTGTTTTCCTGTTGTATAATCCACAAAGTTGTACCCTAACCAAGGAGAAAAGGAAAAAGACAAGATGAATAGAAGAGAAGGTGTGGAGCACTGTAGGAATACATCCTGGCTCTGTAAGACATCTTTTACAGACAGAACTCAATTAAATAGGACCTGCATGAAATCTCTTACTGGTCTTGATAACCAAGCTGCATGGGACTAATATCTGCAACTAAAATTTTAGATATGGAAATAAAGTGTTGAACAGTGTTGATAAAGCTGGTCAGCAGCTGAGACCAGAAGCCTCTGATTATGTAAGGGAAAAGTCCCACAACTCTCATATCCCTGTATAAGGCTTAATTTCCTGTACAAGTCTTGAAAAGTCATGAAACTTCAGATGTTACAAACAGATTTTTCTTTTTTTAACTTTTTTTTCTTCAACCTTAATGTCTATTAACTCATAAAAATTAAATACTGTTTGTGAAGACCTACATTTTTGGGCAGACAAAAGTTTAATTCCTGTTGTTTTATTTGGGAAAGGACTTCACAGTCTTCCCATCCAACCCAGGGATGAGGCCCTGTCAAACATGAAAATTAAAAACATTTACAAAGCTCATATTTACAATCTTTTCAAAAAATCTGATACTTCCATGTCCCATTTTTTTTTCTGAAATGGATTTTCAAGAGTCTCAGACACCTAAGCACAATAATATTTTTGAAGCAGTTGTAAAGCCCAGTGACCTTTCCCAGCATACCACACAGAAACTTGGTGAGATGCATGGGAGAGTTCCTTTTTTCTCCCTCTTGCTTCTTTTTGTGTCTCTAAAGCAAATCTTCCATGAGGTTACTGTGAATATTTAAGTGTATGAAGTATCATAGTCACACCTCCTGTGAAATGGGAACAAGAATGGTCTGTGGTTATTACACTGCAAATCAGTTCTGCCACGCACAGCATAAGGGACAGGTGTGAGCTCTGTGTTCTGCAGTAAGAGGTGCTGGAGCAGACTAAACTTACCAAAATAAAAACATCATTTAAGGATGTAGAACCAGCTGTTGTTTCAGGAATTATCAAAACAGCACAGACAGTGGCAAAAAGGGTCTGTTAATGTCCAACTCCAATCTCAGCAGACACGTTTAAAATCCATCTTTAGCACTTCTCCCCTCAGTAGGCATGGCTATTCTGCTGTGAAACTCCCAAAGTCATGGCACCACTTTCTACTGACATAATTAATGTGCCACAGCAAAGGTGAGAAATGTTTCCTAGAAGCTAAAAGGATGCGTTTTGCAAAAAGTGACAGAGATTTCATTCTTAAATGCTTTTATCAAATGCACCACTGGGGCAGGACAAATGGGAATGTAGTTGGTTCTATGCAATGGATCAAACTTTATCTGGTTGCCACAAGTGGGTTTTCCTTTTTTTTACAGAACAAACTTCCCTAACGACAGGTTGGCTTTCTTACAGCAGCTGTTTTCCCTAAAGGAAGTTCTGTATAACTGAACCTGGTGTGGTTAAGATGTGCCTGCTGCCAGCACTCCAGGAAAAAGACAACTCACTGGGGTACACTTCAGCTGAGTTGCCTCTCATCTGTCCAAGCCATATGCAGTGGTGTGTCTCCTGGTGTTCCTTATGCTCACAGATCCTTGCTTACAAAGGTATAAAAGTTTTTTTTTTCATGCTTTTGCTGATTTTGTGTGTCTTGATTATCTGATTTTGACTGTTGTTTCATTTCAGCCCTTCAGCACCTTGTACATCCAGAAGATTTGTCCTGGCATCTTCTGTCGCTGTATTTTGTTCCAGACCATTGTATTTCCAGAGATCTCGTGATTCCTCAGTCTTTTCAGCTGTGGGAGTCTGTGTCTCCTTCATTTTGGTGCTGAGTTGTGTCACCTGTCCTCATAATTTCTTCAAGTATTGCTAAGACACCAACAGCACAGTAGTAGTAACAGCAGCAAGTAATTTTTCCTCATGAAAAGATACAGAGAAATAGGGAGGAGGGCAACAAGACAGAAAATGGAGAAATTATTGTTGAAAATTCAGGCTTGGAAATGAGATGAAATGAATAATTAAGTTGAATATTTGAAAATCTGCCTAAACTCTTCATAACTGTGTCAAATTGTTCATGATCAATTTGGGGGAAAAAAAAAAGCTTATGATCTCAGTGACCTTATGCTACTGGTGAAATTTATTTTAAGCATGGTTTGACCCCTGAAAATACCCTACAAACATCCCTGAACTACCAGGAAACAAAACTATCCCACAGTGTTTAAACTATAGCAAACCTTGAGTAAACAGAAATAAATAAAAACAACAAAGTCAAATCTCATTATTGCAGCAAGTAAATTTCACTATGCTTCTTCTGTACAATGTGATGAAACTTTATCCTTTCATCTTGCAGAAATTACTTGCTAGAACACACTCTTTGATGAGAGCAGAGGATCATTTGGGAAATAAAAAACCCTCTGCCTCTCATAAATTTTGCAAATTGCTTTCAAAAAGAAAAAAAAATCAAATTATTAAAACAGAGACTTTGAAAACTAATGGTAGACAAGTCACATTTGCAGGTTCCTTTTTAAAGCAAACATTGATTTGCTCATTACAAGCAGTAAATGATGCAAAACTGCCTACATATCACTGTAAATTACCTAAGATACAAATCCTTTTAATTTTTCTGTACTGTAACATAGTAGACTCAAGATGATGCTAGCCAAGCCTATGCCACTCTAATAATAGAAACTGAACACTGGACAAGGATATTCTTGCAGTGTAAAATACTCTTGGAATAAGGAACATTCATATCAGGGATGCTTTATTCCTTCCTCCAAGCATCCAGTTAAGCAGCTGCGTGTAAACCTTGAATCAATTTTTATAACAAAGGCGAGGACACAGAAAAAGGAATTTGAAATAAGGAGTCAATAAGAGGTAAGAAGCAACCTTGAAGTGACATGAAAAGCCAAAAGGATGTTAGAACTTCAAAACAAAAGCAGATGTCCTCTTCAATGTGTAAGTGGAAAGGATATTTGATCCTTCGTACATCCTTGAAGTGCTGGGGCTGAAAGTAATGCTTTGCACTGTAATGCTTTGTTAGTTCAAAGTGCTGTGTAAACATTAGGTAATGAAATCTCATGGCATCTCTGCATTATCTACAGGTTTTCTTGTCCAAGGACACACTCCAAGAGATGTACAGCACTGGAACCCTTATTTTCTAGCCCATGACCCTTTCTTTCACCCTCCAGTGGTCTTTAGCCTACCTCAAGTACATATCAAGAATGCCTGAACTGTCAATAAACCACAGGTGGCAGAAATAAATGTTTGGTTTTTTTTTTTATTGAAAGTATTATACAGTATTTCAATCTATTTTTGCAATAATATGGGAGGGTTTGATCCATCAGAAAACATTATTTTCTTTCTTCCCACCAACACATGCAAAACCAGAAATTACCAGGGTGATAAATCAGATGCATTGTTTTTGTGATGGTATTGACACCCAAATATTCTGCACAACTCTACAGAGCAATGTGCTTCACTCTAGTTCTCAGAGAAAACTTCACACAGGTGAAATCTAAATATATCAGCCTAAGTTGATTTGATCACACAGAGGACGAACTCAGATGTGCAACAGGATTGAAAAATGCTGGAAATCAAAGTTCTAAACTCTGCAAGGAAGCAGCTCAGAATACAGCCCAGTTCTACAAAATTTCTCTGTCTAGTTCAGTGAACTTGGTTTTTCTAGCAGGCTTAGAGCCAGGGAAGTGGGCCTGAATGATGAATTCACTTTGCAGAACTTAGGTAGCTCAGTATGCTAAGGCATGGCTAATCCTGAGAAAGACTACAAAAATTATTTCTCTCTTTCTTAATCCCTATTATATGAATATTTCTGATGTTGAAGTATTACTATATCCAAAAAAACTGCTGTGTTTGCTGTATTTGTCATATAATGATACCTTTTGACCTAGATGCACATGGCATCAGGCTTTATTAGGCAAATCTATGGGTATTTGCAGGCTGTGAGGGTGTAGGGTAATTCCTCATGTTAAAGCATTGCAGCATCAGCTTTGTCCCATCTCATCTGAGTTTCTTTCATGGAGAAGGTTTTCTGTAGTGACAATTCTCATGGTTATGTGGTGGATCACCAGGTAGTCACCATTCTTGTGACCACTTGCTGGAGGCAAAGGGCCACTTCCTCACTCTGGAGAAACCCTCACACTGCCTTGTCCCCTCACAGTGTCATTCCAGGGCAGGAACAGAATAAATCCCAGCCCTGTGTGTGAGGTTGTGCATACAAGTACATGAAAGAGCCATATTGATATACATATATATACACTCACATACACACGCTCTTCCAAACAATAATTCAATGTTAACAGATAGTCTGCAATTGAGTGAAGTACTCTGCAGCATGCTAGATTCAAAAATCCAGCTTTGAAAAACTGGGAGAGAAAGAGTCTTGTGGGATTTTCTGAGAGAAACATCATTAAAGGCTAATAGGAAGTTAGACCTCACGACCTCAAAGAGAAAAGAAATTGGAATTTCAGCATCTAGAATAGTCAAGAGAGAAGAAAGTAGATTAAAAAAATAGAAGAAATATAAAACATTCAGCCTTTTCTCAGTACTTATCTAAGCTACTGCATACAAAGCATGTGGAATGTAGGTCAGAATTCCTCAACATTTTGCTATTTTCTTCTTAGTACTTTTTTATTACTTTCTTTGTTTCATTTTCCTTGTATTTCATCTGAATTTTTTTCCAAGTAGGACTCTTAGGAGACATCACTGCATATTGTGGTGAGTTGACCAAAACTTCTCTCTCACTCCTCTCTTCAGCTGGATACGGGACAGAAAATACTCTGAAAGACTTGTGGTTTGAGACAAGGGCAAGGAGAGATCACTCCCCAGTTACCATCACAGGCAAAACTGGTTCGACTCAGGGAAATTAATTTAATGTATTACAAATCAAATCAGAGCGGGCTTATAAGAATAAAATAAAATCTTAAAACATCTTGTCCACACTATTCTCTTCTCCCTGGACTAAAGTTCACTCCTGAATTCTCTACCTCTTCCCCCTCAGCAAAGTGCAAGCAAATGGGAAATGAGGGCTGTGGTCAGTGCATCACACGTGATCTCAGCTGCTCCTTACTCCTCAGAGGGAGGGCTCATCACACTCTTCCTCTGCTCCAGCATGGGGTTCCCCCCACAGGAGAGAGTCCTCCACCAACCTCTCCAACCTGAGTCCTTCCCATGGGCTGCAGTTCCTCATAAATTGTTCCAGCACTGGTCCCTCCCATGAAGGTGCAGTCCTTCAAGAACAAATTGCTCCAGGATGGGTCCCCTGTAGGGTCCCAAGTCCTGCCGGAAAACTTACTCCAGCATGGACTTCCCATGGGGTCACAGCATCCTTCAGGCTCCCACCTGCTCCTGGTGGATCCCTGTTCCCCTTGGGCAGCAGGGGCACAGCTGCCTCACCAAGGTCTGCACCCAGGGCTGCAGGGGAATCCCAGCTCTGGTGCCCGAGCACCTCCTGCTCCTCCTCCTGCACCCACCTGGGGCTCTTCAGGGCTGTTGCTCTCATTTATTCTCCTCTCTCCTGCTGCAGTTGAGCTGGGCTTTTTTCACCCTTTTTAAATACATTACCACAAAATTGTTCCCACCATCACTAACAGTCTTAGAGCTTGGCCAGCACCAGCTCTGTCTTGGAGCTGGCTGGCAGTGGCTTTGTTGGACACAGGGGAAGCTTCTGGCAACTTCTTGGAGAATCCACTTCAGTAGCACTCCTGCTATGGAAACTTTACAGTGCAAACCCAACACACATATAGATAAAAGTTATCAGTGACATTACCTATGAAAACAGGCATTTTCTAAAGAAATATATTCATAAGTATATAATATTTATAGTATATACTGACATAATTATACTTCTATATATATATGTAAGAATTAATCCTTATATATTTAAAGTACATATAATATTTATAATAAAATATAATTATTCATCATACAGAGAAAAATATTTATATATCTTGAAAATCTGTAACAGAAAGAAGGACATTTTTGGGAGGAGGAAAACAGGCATGTAATAAGAAAACATTAATTAAACTTCTTAATGCAGTAAAATGAGTACCAAATGTAAAGTTGAAACAAATCTGTATCTCCACTTTCAGAAGAGTTTTACTTCCTGGTAACTTTTGAGGGCCTGCACCATGAACTGTATTCTAGACCATCACAACATTCAGAGCTTTGCCCCCTACTGAAGGTTCAAATATCCTCAAAACAAAAATTTGTTTTGGCAAGGTTTACATATTAATGGGACTTCTTTCACCTTCCTGAGGTTAGGGGTTTTAGGGTTTTTGCAAAGCTGGCCATATTTACCATGCCCTTTGGACCATGCACCCCTCTGAACTGCTGCACACATTCTGCAGAATGCAAATGACTTCTGCTAGTTACCATGGGGACATGAGCAAGGACCATGAGATGCATAGCAACAATGCTCCTATTTTTGCCGTTTTTGCTTCATGGTAAGGAAAGAGGAACTACAACATATCCCAGGGTTTTTTCCTTTCTTTTTTTTTTCATTTTTTTTTCTTCACATGCATACATACACAAAACACTTGCTCCATTTTAGCTAACACATTAATAGATACTTTAAAGTAGGACCTTTAAAGTTGGCATGAAGTCAGATTAGTTTATTTTCAGCTCCCTAAAGGAATAGCAGGAAATTATTACAAGAACTATTATATTTTCAAAGTACAAACTTCTTCAACAATCTTGAAGCAGTATAAGATAACTGAATTAGGATGTGTTTTTACAAAAGAAACTCGGCAAAATTTGGTTGAATCAAATATGCATGCACACATGCATATCTTGAGAGAGAAATCTAGTCATTAAAAGAACAATAACTAGTCTACAATAAAGTTGTGTAAGTTGGATGAACACAAATGAATGGACCTTGGGTTGTGGTTTTGATTTGGGGCACTTTTTAGAAAAGATACAATACTCTGGTAATTAAAAAAAAAAAAAAAAAAAAAAAAAAAAAGAAAAGAAAAGGTAGCTATTAGCTTAATATTTTGAGAGAACTTACCAGCTGTGCTCCCCAGATTCTGTTTCTTGCTCTTGTCCTCCCCCTTTTATTAAACTTACTCCTGTCCCTGTGAGGTCCTTTCTACATCAGTAGAAGTGCATTTAAACATTGTTAAAATGACAGTTTTCTGGGTGGATAAGTAATTGAGTAACAAGACAGAAATCAATGTTGCTTAGTCATATGCTATTTCTTCATTCTTTTATATAATTAGTATGAAAATTTTGGTTTTATTAGATATCATTTTAATAGGTAGATCTAATTATGTTCTCAAAGGATAAAGATGATGAAGACTCAAGCTCTGCTAGTGTGACAACTCAAGCTGTCAGGCTGCCATAGCCTGCTCTGCTCGTGGTTCCTCCTCCGCTGAATCCTTGGATGAACAAATGCTCTGTCATTGCTCTCCTTTGGTGCCAC
The DNA here is from genome assembly GCA_013400495.1 of Nicator chloris. Lineage (NCBI taxonomy): Eukaryota > Metazoa > Chordata > Aves > Passeriformes > Pycnonotidae > Nicator > Nicator chloris. The sequence continues at coordinate 37,817 of WAAE01017182.1, forward strand.
TACTCAGCTGGTAGCATTTTATAAAAACATTTCATTCTCCAAGGACTATGTTGTTCTAGAAGTCTTACAGACACAGAAGCAATAAATAACTAATTAGGTCAACAAGAAGGCATGGCAAATTGTAACTGCCTACCTGACGACATTGATGTGGAAAAACCTTGACTTGTGATATCTGGGGCAAAAGGAGATGGTTTAGCAAAAAAGACAATCCTCTCACTGTGCTTGGAGTATTGAACAGAAGATATAGCAGGCACCTGAGGCAGACTCACAAGTCTGTGAAGGAGTGCTTTGGTTGTGGACATTATCCCCAGAACACAGCCCTTTGGGCATCAGCCTCTGTCATGTGTGATGGGGCAGGGCTCCTGTCCCACCAGACAAGAACCTCAAGGCAAGAGACTCAGGCTTGCAAAGATGTGGTGTGCATAAGGGGCTAAACCATGTAGATAAATCATGTCAGAGTGATTCTGAATTTTTTCGTCTCATAATGTGTGATTAATACCCAGCACCAGGAAGATACTGCAGTAGTCCTGCTGCAGAAGCTGTTTCTGATAATTCATTAGGGCCCATCTAGAGCTATGGACATTGACTTGGCCCAGAAGTAATCACAGCTTTGTAGCTTTCTGTGCCAAATTTTAGGATTAAACCAATCTTCCACTACAATCTCACACCACTCATCCCTGTCCCTCCCTTCTCACCTTCAGCAGCCATCCAGGAGGTCCCTTGCCAGCAAGGAGCTGATGGAAATTTCCAAGGCCAACCAAAGAAGACATCAGATGTGCAGGTCCCAGGAAACCAGCAGCTTTCAGCACCTCAAATACACTTTTCCAATTAAAATGCTTTCCTTTCCCATGCTCTTAGTCTTTATCTCACTGTCCTTCTAAGTGGGAGATTAAACTCTGGAAATGGAATCTGGATGAAAATCTGCAATTATCAAGGGGGATAGGGTCAAACAGCAAATGCAACAATGGAAATTAATCTGATACTGCTGGACAATGCAGTCTGATTGCAATTATATGAATGCCAGTAAACTATGCACACATGGCAGATTTTCCACCTATTTATTTAAATAAGAGCTACATTTATGATATCCCATAGAGGATCATAAATATTCAAGGATTTAAATTTTCATTACTACACTAGCAAGTAAATTTTCAAAGTGATGCATAGGGATTTAACTGCATGAGTCCCATTAATGTCACTACTTTGAAAATTTACTTCCCATGAACTTCTAGAGGATAAGGGGAAAAAATGAAAAAAGACTCTCATAATTTTAAGAAGTAGACAGGAAAAATCTTGTCATCACTTTGGCACTCTGGTACTTTAATTGGTAAAGAATAATTTAAATCATATCTTCAAAAGTAAGCTCCATTTTAGTCACAGACACAGATGGTGATATTCCATCAAGAGTTTCTGCTGCACATTATTAGACAATGCACTAACAGGCCTTTTACTTTGTTGTAAATATCAAGGGTAGACCAATTCTGCATGATTTCTGGGAGAAGTTTAATGGAAACTCTTGCTCATGAAATTAGCAGTCAGACTCTGTATTTGGGATCTGAAATTTATAACTCTGGAGTGGGATTTTTTTTAATCTTTTGAGGACTCAGTTCCCCTTGGGCCAGTTATTAATTTACTTTAATGTTACTAGAACATTCTGTCTTTCTGACATGAAAAAAAGAATTATTATTTTATGGGTGGCAGAATTTTAATTCAATAAAGAGTAACATTTTTTTGTCATGCGTAGAATTACCAATCTGCTTTTTCTTTCTCTGAAATATATTTAAAAGAACTTTATATTTATGCTGCATTTTTTCTATTATGTCTATAATAGAACATATGAGTATAATCAGACTGTAGCTATGTATTGCTTTCCTCAAAGAATGCATCAGAGATTGTGGAAATTCATGCATCACTGTTAATTTTGTTCTTCAGCTGGGAGGAACAAGGAAAACCATGGGAGAAGCCCTTACTTTGAGGTTATAAACTTTCAAGTTTATAACCAAGAGTTTGAGAGGGGAGTGTGCTCACCAACCTACACTTTGTGTAGGCATCACTAGAGAAAAGACCCGAGGTGAATGGACATTCTAGATCTGATTTCAGAGCATGGACATGTGTGAAATTTCAAATTCACAGCTGCTGTTTGAGTTGAGCATGGGTCCTTGCAGATAGAAAGAGCAAATAATGAGGATGCAGACACCTCCAAGAGGAGTTTCTTTGCACCAGTCTCTGCTGGAGAGAATGAGTGGATTTCACAGCTCACTTTGCCTCTCAATGAGGATGATGAGCTGTGCTGATTGAGCTACCATAAGGAAAGATGCTGAAAGAAACTGATAATTCAAAAGCTTCAAGTCAACAGGCCTAAAGGACAGACATCACAGAATTCTAAATCTTGACGGGGCAGAGCAGCTAACAAACTGCACAGGCTTTAATTAAAAATGCCTACTATATCAGTAACTTGGAGGGTGGCAAAATTTAAATCTCTAATTAAAAAGGCTTCATAAGTGATCCAAGAAGCTACAGATGAATAAACATTACATCTATATCAGGAAAGTAAAACAATAAACACCTGAAAGACGGGGATGTGATAACGCCTAGCCTGCTGAGCTTTCTGAAGAGTCTCACTGATATGCTAAAATTCAATGAGTGTCTCCAAAGCAATAGATAGCAGGCAGTTTATTCAGTCCTCTGACAAGGTCCTGCACAGGAAATTAGTAAGGAAAGCAAATGTTTGTGAACTAAAGTATTACTGTGGATTAAAACACTCTAAGAGACAGAAAACAAAGACTAGAATTGAACTATCAGCTTTTGCTGGGGGAAAACACAAAGTGGTCTTCAAACACTCAAAATCACAGCTGAGACCAAGGTTTTCTGGCATAGTCATGCTTTGGAGCAGCAAAGTAAGAGGGTTTCAGAAGTTATTTCAGTTATGGAAGTGCAGAGTGCACTGCAAGGAACTTCAGGGAGACCAGATGCTGGGCTCACAGAAGCTGTCATTAGCTACAATGCATTTCAAGCACAGAAAATACTCACCTGGGAAAAAAAAAATTAAATTCTTCCTATACTTCAAACAGTATTAAATAACTTTCCTATTGCTCCAGGGAGGAAGAATGCAAATGCAAGGAAAATGAGAGATAGCATTTTATAAATGGCTAAGTGGAAATATCTGTTCAGAGTCTTTGCAGTAGGCTGTGGAGCTCACTGGTGCTGCAGATCATCAAGGCTGAGAATTTAAAGAGACTGACTTGCATTTTATGACAACAAGAAGTTACTGCTTGTACAGAAGTATAATGATTAATTCTAGGAAAAGGGAAGTAAAGGGGTGAAAGAGATTTAACATTGTGTTGGCTTGCACTTGTCTTTAAACTAGTAAATCTGCCAGAGGTTGTTTTTTACATTCTTAACCTGGTAACTAGTTCTGCAAACAGATTGTTGTTTCTTGATCTAAAAATACTTTCTGCAATCAAAAGCTTTTTCAGCTTCTCTTCTGGTTCCTCAGATTCATATGTTCAAATTGTAGAAGAGTGAGGGACAAAGTCAAAAGAGGTCAGATAGTTAAGAGAGTGGTTATTTTTTTTGCTTTTTCGCTATCTAACTGAAGTCAGCACTTGCCATCACCAATGCAACCACAACTGGGAAAGAGCAAGTGAGGAGCTGAAGGAAGATTAATTTTAAATTTGATTGCTGAAGCAATAGAAATATTACCAAAGGATAATCATAAAATATTGTAATCCCTTCTCCAGTGCCCAGTGAAAGCAGGGATGTTTAAACAGGGGGCTATGAAAGCACAAATTCTGACAGGGAAGGACTCAAGACTTGGAACGAAGTATAATTAAAATGTCCCCAAGATAATGATCAGTAGTTATATCATTTGGGAGAAGAAGGTGAGCCTGCAGATGGATAGAAATACATGCATGAGAAACCAAGTCTTTAATAGTTTGTTCTCAGATGTGTCTTTGGAACCTTAATTTCTTTCATTTTCATGTGCCTGCTTGACACACAAAGTCTCCTTTTTCCTCCCTCTTCCTTCTGTCTGGAGGTTGTGACAAATGTGGAAGGGGCTTCAGTTAGAGAAAAAAATGAGCTACAATCCTGTGCCTGTTTTACTCCCTCACAGAGTGACTAGCACATTTCAGGAACCCAAACCTGGGGAAGATAGGAAAAATCAAAAGAAATTTTAAATGTATGCAGAAAGAATCAGAACTGACCGAGACAAGCAAAGGAAATTTTCCTAACATTAATCTACATAGCAAAGAAGATTATTTTTCCAGTTTAGTTTTAAGTGCAAAATCTTTCATACACCTCCAGAGAGGCTCTTCACTTGCAGAAAAGTAATATAAAGATTGTAATGTGTCAAATCAAAATGTCACTCCCCTCCCCCTTATATAGATTCATCTCTCTCCCTCTCTTTGTCTGCCTCCCTCTGCATGCTCCAAGTTTAATCTGCAGTTTGACTTCAAATGCAATAATTCACCAGCTCTAGGCATGTGCTGAAAGGACTATGTATAATTGTAATTTTGAAGAGATTAATACCTTATATTGATCCTCTATTTCTTCATCTATCTTGACAGCATGTAGTAATTTTTAAGAAAAGGAAAAGTGATTTGTTTTCAAAAGGGTCCTGGTTTATTGCCTGTTCATACACTTGTTAGAACTCCTGTATTCTCCTAAAATCAGCGTGGTAGAGCATGCAGAGTGAATATGTGTTTAGATTTATTGGTTACAGTTGAGAGGAAATATGGGAAAAGCTATAGTCTAGAATGAAAGCCAGAAGAAGAGTCTGTTGATTTGAAAGGACAGGTTTCCTCTATTAGACATAGTCCTTGCTGGGCACATGCATTTTTTGTCCCAGTCCACCAGCTACATCTTACAGGCCATGTGGACGTGTTCTATGCCCTAAACTGAGATGGGTTTTCTTCATTGTTTTGAATGTATTGCATGTCCTAACAGAAGTGAACTATGTTTTTGTCTGGTAAACAGTTTTTATCTCTGAGGTAATTCATCTGGCCATTAGATTAGTGCAGCTTTTTTTTTTTTTTCCCTTCTTTCTCAACACTTTAATTGGAAATGCAACGCTAACATGACAAACAGGCTTCATAGGTGTAAAGAAAGAGGTTAACTAAGGAATAAGGGACACCTGCAGATTCTTGCATGTGTTGGGTTTAAATATGCCCAGGAAGTAGACTCCATAGTGTGAAACTAGGAATGCTACAAAGTACTAGATTGAAGAATTTTCCAATAGAATCGCCTCAATTCTCTGACATGCCAACTACTTGCAACAACTGTTCATTTAAATGACAATTTATGTGGCTCCTTGCAGTGTATCTAAGTCTTTATCACATTAAAAAAGGCTCTTTTGTTACATATCATTTATCTGCACTGTTTTTGTAAAATTATGTACTTTACATTTCAATGAAGAAAGACACTTTTAAAAGCACAAACAAAACATTGAAAGTTTGATATGGGTAATTCAAGAGCTGGAGAATTTAGGAACATATTAGTGGATCTAGGAACACATATAAAAGTGGTCACCACTTAAAATAGTCTGCTAAATCTTTATAGAGGTGCAAAAGAATATTCATTATTTGAAGAAAAAAAATGTAAGCACAATAAGGAAAACATTCAGATTGCTATAATATCAAGAAGCAAATAACTTCCATGAACATGACAATATAAAATCTTGCACTCCATTCAAAATTCTCACAGCCACTCCATAAAGAGCTTTCTCTATGTGCATTTAAAGTGAGTTTTTGGAGCTCTATTGCACTGATTGTTAATACCAACCCCTTGACTATGTGTTTTGTACTAAATGAATCCATCCTTTAGTTATGATATGGAGGCAATATGATTTTGGTCTACAATTTATGCATAGAATATCTATGCATAATACTGCTAGCTCAAGTTGTATTCAGAAAATAGCATAATTTGAAATATCTTTGGTTTTGTAAATTTAAATTAGAAGCTTGTGAAGTTTTCCAGTCAACATGATATTTGCAGAAAGATAGGAAAAAAGTATACATGTTGTTGGTTGGCACAGGCTGTGTCTGCATTAGCATTTTGGACCATTTTGCAGAGCAATCCAGGCACAAGAGAACTCGATTTCTTTCAGATGAAAGAGGTTAACTCTTCCCTGGGCAGGAAACCCTGATTCAGGTGCAGGTTTAATGCACTACAAACCCTAATGGACCTTAACCAGTGATGTGGGCCCAGGACATTTCCAAGCCAGGTACATGGTGAGGGCACTGAGTTCTGCAGGCCAGGATAAATGTAACCTAAAGTAAAAGGTGCAAATTGCAAATAATATTGGGGCTGCAGCAGCAACTGCTTTGATCTATGCTCCTGCTGAGCTACCCACTTGCTATTGTAGGCACAGCCTTATGTGTGCTTTCAGATCATCAGTGGTGTCCCTGTTAAGGCCAGAAGCATAGATCAGATGAAAATAACAGACTCAGAATTAATCAAAACCCTTCATAGTTTTAGTCACCTTTTTCTTTTCATTAAAATTTTATGGTAGCAGGGCCAGGTGTAATTAATGAAAAAGCCTTTTCTCAACCAGGATTATTCTGAGGTATAAGCCTGATTAGTTTCCACTCATTCTTTGACTCATTTCACGTTCATTATATAGAGTTAACATCAAAAAATTAACTGTTATTCCTTTCCATTGAAAAACTGAACTACTGAGATGAGAAAGCATAGATTATGCAGACCAGAAAATTTACATTCATTGAAGTGTTTTATTACCAAAAGAAAGGAGGGAATATGATTTTAAGAAAGTATTAACAGGAATTTTGCTATTGTTCCCATATTTCAAGTTTAAATCAGAATGAGAAAATTGGGCACAGAAAGTTTTCAATGCAACAGTGAACCAGAAACCTTCTCCATACAAGCCAATGGGTATTACAAAAGTAGGGGAAAAACAAAGATGTCCTGAGGCAGTAAATTAGATTTTTCTGTTGTTCCCTTTATTTACAGAACTTTTCCAGTGTCTGTACATGAGTCTTTTAAATGTTAAAGTACTGCAAGCCCCACTACAAAGATTATTGTGTATGTTTTCAAAACCAAATGCCTGGATGATGACAGCCTGAGTTTTGCTTCTAGTTTCACTTCATGTGTGACTTGGTGAGATTATATGAACTGGGGAACTAAATTTCACAAATGCTAATAGTGACTAGCTCAGGTGTAAGAATATCTTACTTGCTTCTGCTCACAAATAATTCATACAGGCTGTAATTTAGCATGACACCCCTGCTTAGTTGATGACTGCTATTAATCAAAAGCAAGAGTTGACAATTTTTCAGTCTTTAACAAATAGAAGTTTTGCCATCCTGCTGAAGCCAGTGATTCAGCAGTAAGACTTTAAAGGACATCTTCAATTATTGTATTCTGTAAATCTTGGTCACAATAAACACATCTCTATTTTTTTTTATTGATAGCTTCTAATCTGCAGTGTCATTCATGCCTTTTCCCAGCTCTGGGTGTAGAACACCACAAATACTTTTGCAGCCCAAATACAGGTTTTATTTCCTAGTCCTTTCCATCTTAGATGTGCCCACCTTAGATGTGTCCACCTCAGCCTCTGGCATCCAGAATCAAAGTTTCTCAGCTGGCCCTGTGGCTTAGTCTGCCTTCCTGTAAATTTATAGCTGCCCATTGTATTTCTCCATTGATTTATATCCATCTTCTGTATTTCTGCAGGAGCCACCATGTCAACTCTCCCTTCCTTTTCCAGGCATTGTACCACAGGTGTCTTTCATTTCAGAAGTCTCACACTGCTGAGAAAACATTTATGGCTATTTCTGGGCAGCTGCCCACTATGCTATTAGGGGACTTGTTTGTTTTGTAAAAGAAAAAAATTACCCTAAGTACTAAAATCATACAGAAGTGACAGAAATTTCAGAAGTACTCTTTCACTTCTTATTGCGCAGAAAACAAATTGCAAAACCTGAGGCCTGCGTTTTATATCTCAGGGTTCCAAGAAATTGAAAGCAACCTTGGAGTGGTTTACAAACTGCTGAAACCTACAAGGCAGCTGAGGGAAGAGACTGCACAGATATGTTGATAGGTTTACAGCTGAATAAGGGTGCATTGCAAAAAAAACTGGTGGATAAAAACATTTCCTTCCTTGGGCATAATCAGATCTGGGTTAGTTGGATCAATGTCTGTGCTTCTTTTCAAGACTCTGTCTCAAAAAAAAAAAAGCTTTATGAGTTTTCTCTAGGTGCAATATGAGGTGTTAGTTATTTTATCAGCTCTCAAATTTGTACAATAAATATTAAGGTGACAGGCTATCCAGAATCAGTGGGATTTAGTGTAAACAATATGAAAATGAGTCAGAAAACCTTAATTGTCCTCCTAGTCAGTAGTTTTGGCAAACTTATTTCTTTCCTTCTCCTTGTTTTATGAGCATTTCATAAGTACTGGTTAATACTAGTGATAGGCAGGAAGGGTAGCAAGATTGCTGAAATACAGTGGGAGGAAAAAATGTTTTACTTTTCTCAATACAGGTGGAGAAAATAATCTGATTGAACTTCAAGATTTCCAAGAGAAAAATCAGGAAAAATATTCCTACAAACCTTTGCAATAAATACCGTAAAAATGCACAGTACATGTTTAAGCCATATTTAAGGGTATTTGATGTATATTTTTAGATGGCCTTTTATATAAAAAGATGTTATTTATTTTTTTAATTTACAGAAACCTAATCACATAATTATGTTCAAGGAAATGTGCCATAGTTATTGAATAAGAAGCCGTAGCTGCATAAGAGCCACTCCAGATTAAAGTCACCCTTTTCACCAGACTTTTCCTTCTCAAAATTGCCTTTCTTTTGCATCTTTGCCTATGCAGGCCACAGGCTTCAGGGGTAATTATTCAAAGTGCTATATGCCTCCCTTATTTAGAAATCATTCATGTTCTAAACCTTTAGGGGGATGCACTGAAGCTTAATATATGTCACAGCAGCCAACATATTGTCAGATCTGCTGTCAGGACCACCTGCAAGCAGATTGATAGCTCATTTTCTAGACCAGGCTTCTAAGGTGAGCCTCAGGTTTTCCAGGGTCTTTTTTTTCATGTTTTTAGGAAGCTAATTTTCCTTGCTTTTCTTAAATTACTTGGTCAGAGACACAACACATGGGTTAAAAGTTATGTGCCTGATTCTAATTTATACTTTAAATTCTGATTTTTAACACCTAGCATATGTGATATCCATTATGCTATCAGAGTGACTGGCAAACTGTGCAGGACCACACACACTTTAGCAAAGATCAGTTGAACAAAAGACTTATATTTGTAGCTGGGAATACTAAATGCCTCTTTAAGTAGTTGCAGAAATATCTGGAGTTCCCTGAGTCCTGTATTTGAGGGAAAGTCGCAACCAAAGCAGATGGTTTGTGCATGAAAGTGAAAGACAGAGTATTTTATCTATCACTCAATCAAATGATGAAAAAGGAAAAAAAGGAAAAAGAAGGGAGTGTTTCTCACCTTGCTGGAAGAGAATGGATTTGAATGTTCTCAGTCAAGCAGCAAAGAGAAAAAATGGAAAGGTTTTCTGCATCTTCTGCCAATTGTCACTCCATTAAGATACTCTATGTCACTCTTCTATTAGGGCAGCCATTTTTTACTTATTCTTGTGTGTGAGGAAAGAACATATGGCATTGGAGGTGATAAGCTGAATTTTTTCATCTTAAGACCAAATGAAGCTGAAGCTACACATCAATTGAAAAGGAAAGAGCCCAACCAACAACAGAAAGCTGAGAAAGTATCTCTAAAGCAGGAGCTGTTAGGCCATGACCTCAGCAGGCAAGAACAAATCCATAGGAGGGTGAACACGAAGTGCTATGACCTGCAGGTCCAGAACATAAATCACAGCCATACTAGACCTTGCTTGAAGCCAGTGAGCTGTGGTCAGTGGAGTCAAATTGTTCTTTTTGCTCTGTAAGGGCTAGCAATGGAGCAAAACTAAAGGAGGATGAAGCTATAAGAGTTGGACTTTTTGAAATGAAATTTCTGAGGCTGTTTATTTATTTACAAGAATTTATCAGAGTGGCTAATGCTTTTCTCCTGTTTTAAAGTGAACAGTATTCATCTCCTATGTCATTTTAAGAAAATGCCCTTAACATCTTACAGGACTGACACTGTTAGAAAAGCACTCTAATTGTTAGGAAGAATTTTTTTTTTTTTTTAATTTTTTTTTTATTTCTGCTGATCAGTTAAGCAAAAGTTACAGACAAAAAAATCCCTCTGAAATTTTGGAAGCTGCAAAGTTTTCACAATTGCTTGGAAGGAAGTGGGAATAGAGTAAAGCAGAATAAAGTTTTCTTATATATTAGTCAGCAAAGAATAGCCTGTCTCTAAGGCTCCCAGTTTTCTGGTACTGCAACAATTTTATAATTCCAGTGAGACAGCAAATATGACAACATGGTAAAAATGGCTTTGTTGAAGCATTCTGTGTATGAGAGATTCTCTGCCTGTATTCAGGAGACCTGAGAGATGCTCTCAGCTGTGAGCACCCGGAGGTTTCCTTTCAAATTTTATCTCTAAATCAGGGGGACTCCTGCTGCAGTTTTGTCAACCTTGGTGTCCCTGAAGGGCTTGCCTGCTGCCTTCAGGCAGTCTGGCTCCCAGCTGAGGTTTGCTGATGACATCTCAGGGAGATACTGAATGTGCTGGCTGAGTGATATGTGTGGCTGGGCTTTCTCAAGCCTGTGGGGAAAGGGCTGAGCACACAGGCACCTGCATGGAGGTTTTCCATAGAGTCAAACAGGAACAAAAGAACATGCTCATTTCCAGAGTATGAGGAAACAAAATGCAAAGCAGATGAGATTCTTTCTTTCTGAGTTTTCTGTAGGCAAGGCAGAGGAAAGAAAGGTCTTGAAGAACATCATGGGGCACAGGACCACACATCAGGACAAACCAGTGGTTCTGTGCAGGGACTCCATAGCAAGGCTCAACCCTCAATTGCTGCAGCCCACAAAGCTGGCCAAGCCACACTCTCTAAATATCAAGCCAAGATCTGTTCTTCTTCCTGCCTGTCAGCTGAGAGATCCTCCAACCATCTGGCTTGACTGTCTCAGTCTGTGGTGACTGCCTGTCCTAAAGGCATTACAGAGATACTATGCATATATGATTTTGCTTTAAACAATCTAATGCTGACACTGATAGCAGAGGAGAAGTGACTGCAGTGGAGGCATTTGCTAGATTAGATTTACTTTAACAGACACAATTTGCTGCCATATGTCTGTCAGAGCCCCAGCTGAAGGCTCATTGGACAGAGACTTTTTACTGCCCACTGCCTTCAAAAAATGAGCCTTTGGAAGTTTTATAAGCATTTTATCTTTCTGGAAAGCTCCACAACAAAATAAGAATAATAAATTAAAAGGTATGTAGGAAATGTAATAAGAAAATGTACGCACTACTTCAATCTAGTTGTTGTTTAATCATTCTGCCATAATTACTATTAAGAAATAAGACTATAATCACACCAGGTGAGTCACTAAAAGCTCAATTCCATGGCAAATCACTTTGGAAGATGATGTCTGAAGAAAGCTTAGCATTCCCCAAATTCTGAACTGTATATGCCAGCCATCACTTAAATAGCATCTGGGATTTATTTTGAATAGAAGCAGCTAGAGAATTATATTGGCAAGAACAGCTGAAGAAACATTTTAGACCTTGACCTCCAACACTGATAAGGAGACAAAGCTGTTTTCTATAGTATTTACTCTGAATGCTGTTTTACTCTGCTTAGCTGCTACCTCCAGCTATTCCTTCTGACTTCTCATGTCAACCCTAACACATTTTCTCCATTAATCTCTTCATATTATTTTCTCCTGTATCACCTCTTTTCCTTCTTTGTTTTGTTCTGTCTCTTTTTTTTTACAGCTAAATCCCTGTTTTTTTCCTTCTTCCCATCTGTTTAAAAATACAGTATTCACCCTGGCAGTTGTACAGTAACATCCTGCATGCTTATTACAGTTCATACTATCCTTAGAGCATAAGCTTTTGGGAACTTGAACTTCCTATATTTCTCTGTATTATATATGGCTGGGATCAGGGTTTACTGTATCAGGGATAATAATAGCATAATAATAGCGTTTTCAGGCACCAATAAAATAAAACTAATTTTCAGAAGCTGTAATTCATTTAACTAGATATTACCTTTGCCTATGCACAACTAAGAAGTAGAATAACAGAGACTAAGTGGCAGCTTTAAGTAAGGTCTTTATATATTTATCTATGGCAAAGGGACATTTTATCCTGTGTATTGCTATATGAAATCATTATGTACTTTAGAATAATTTGCCATTCCAGTAACTTTCTTTCTTTCTTCACCTTAACTCATCTGGCTAGCTGGCCTACTGGCTAATGAACCCATCTTCAGTGCAGAGATGGGGGCTTTCATAATTCTCATTGCTTTGCCATAGTTTCTTATAAGCCTCTAGATATTTAGCACTCTAATTTTTTTCTTTTCTGTCGGTCAAATCGTAGTTCTCTTGAAGACAACAACAAAACACACTGATTTGTCACAGTGATCCCTGAGGTCACAGATACTTTTCAGACTCTTCAGAAATGGTGTCTAGGCCTCTGTTCTGTTACCTAACATCTCTGCTGGGGGTTGACGCTAACCCAAGCAGCAATTGGAGCCTCAGCTAACACAGGTGCTTGTCTGCACTCCAGGATCTCCATGTCCACCAGCTCGGGTCTCCCTGCATGGGGGTCATGGATCGGCTGCAGGAGCAATGAGGAAGGCTTAAAGTGAGAACAGGAGCACTGCTTAGGGCCTATTCATGTAAAGCTTCATTAAACCAGGCCTTACTCCCTAACAGAGTTTAGAAATGTGCTGCAGCTGTCCATCCTGCCCACTCTTGGTGGGACCGCTCGGCTCTGCCAGTACCAGGCTGAGGCACCCAGAGCTTGGCTCTGTGGCCATGGGGCCTCCTGGTCCTGATCCCACAGGGACTGTATCTGGGGACAGTTTTCAAAGTCATTTGAGATTTGCCAGCCAAGACATGTTGGAGGTGGCAGTAGCCTAGGCTGGCCCCAGGGGCCAGCAGGAACAGCTGGGGACAGAGCCCAGTGTCAGAGGAGATGTCCCGATGCTGGCACCCAGCACTCCAAGGCACAAGCCACACCAGCCTGGCACCCCAGCTGTGATCTGCAGGCTCACCTGCACTCATGTGCCGGGGACAGCTGCCAAGTCTGACCTCCAAAGTGTCATTAGGAGACTGTGCAGTGACAAACAATGACAAAAAGCCTTTGTCCTATATAAATTAGAGAATTGCCTGAGAATCTTGTTTGAAACCATTGCATCCACTAAAAGAAAGGAATAGCACTGGGGAACTTTTTATTGAAGCACAAAATATTTCAATGTACATTTTTACAGTCTCTGAATAATTTAGGAATGCAAACTCGATAGAACTTACCTTATTATTCCAATACTTTGTCAAGGTTATCTTCATTACACACTGGTTTACCACATATAGAAAAGCTGTAGGTTTGATTGAAAAAAGCTATTATGGCAGCCAGAAGCTCCTTGAATTATATGTGCCCATAAAAACCATTTGCAGTAGGTTTTACTGCATTTTTCTTGCATTTAAACTCTCTGTCAGTTTTGGATATCTCAGAAGTCAAATACTGTTTTAAGATGCACTGAGTACAGAAAGGAACAAGTCAGCGTTGTGCTATTTAAAAAGTTTTTAAATTTGAAGAAATGGTCATCTGGAGAACTAGTCTTAGCACCAAACAATTAACAAGGATGCACTCAATACCAATGTGTGGACTTTTACCACTACAATGTGGTAAGCTACACAGAGTTTAAAGGCCTGGCACGCTACATAATTTAAAAAACTCTTTCTCGGTTGACTCTTCAGTGTGCAAGAAAATGCCCTTCAGTACAGTCCTTTGAAAACTGCTCAGAGATTGTGCCTTCTTTAATGCTTAAGAGGCTATTGACTAATATGTGATTCATAAATGCATTTCTGGAGCTGACTGGCAGAGGGATATGTGGACTGATCGTGGCCTTGCATATATTTCCCAGTTGCAGAACTATCAGCGCACCCGCGTCACCACCCACCTCAACAAACACCATCACCAGCAGAACATGTCGCCCTCTGAGGCTTCTCCTTCTGGAAAGACAGCCTGGAAGAGAAAATAGCTCCCACTGTACACAAAAGGGACAAAAGAAAGTGATCTAGGAAAAGAGGAGGAAAAGGAGAAACGAAGGAGCCACGAGGTGTGTGTTCAAGGTGTGTGTTTGGAGGGTAGGCACATGGGCGAAAGGCTTACAAACTGCTGAGATTGTTATTGCCAATAGTTCCTATTCACCAGATACTTGAAAAAATCCATAATTTCTTTGATTCCATTTTCTCTATTCACAGCCACAAGGGAGAGGCACAAATTTTTCCCGAGTTCTGACAATCCCATTTTATAAACAGGGAAGCTGTTTGTGCTGTGACAGTACAAGCTGCATGTATTTCAAGTCTCATGTTCAATTTTCTCAAAACAAAAAAGACTTCTTAGGTTTTCCAAATAACAGCAGATAAATCTGTGCATGTATGTGTACCTGCACACATAGCCACAAAGTATTTTTCAGTTTTTTGCACATGCAACAGGAATGTTACAGGCAAGAGAAGCTGGCTTGAAGGAACTGGCATTGCTCACTGAGGAAAAAATGTAAGAACAAAAAAAAGAAGGAAAGACTCTGACTTACATGCCTATAGAGCAATTACAGGAAAATGCTTGTACTTTAGCTACCAGCCTCCCCAAGCCTTACTCCCTAACAGCAATTTAGAAATTTATGATGTTATTATTATAACAGTTGTTCATCCTGCATACTTCAGTAACCTACAGTGCATTATTATGGGTCTCCATAAATAAAATTCTGTCTTTTATGTATGCAACACCCCCCCCTTGCATTGCAAATTCCATTCCAAATTGTGCAAATTCAGAGGTGCTTAAACTTCTGCAAAACATAGGAGTTTAGCAGATTTACAGTGCAGTAAAAAAGTAAAAGTCAACCAGCATACCACCAATCTGTTCAAAACCAGACAGCCAAGAAAACATGTATACTTCCCAGGCTACTGCATATGCACAGCACTTTTGCCTAGCACTGCCTTCCTAGCTTCACATCTATCTTTCCTCTTCATGCCACCCAAAATTGTATTTGAAAATGGTAATACAAATAATGCTGAAAATGCATCACCTTGCAAATGGTTATGGTTTGGGAACCTACATACTTTTCTTCCCAAACATCAACACGTTGCAGTCCCACTTTGCCAGGTGGGGGAACCCAAGCGATCAAACCAGTGAGGAAGAGAAAATACCAAATATTTGCACAGCAAGAAATGATTACTCCATTGTTCCTGGTGTGAAACCCACCAAAGAAACTGCCTGACACACTAAGCCAGTTCCTTTTAAAGCAGTATCTGTTCATTGGTGAGATGCAGGGCAAAGAAAATTGTGGGCTGGAGCAGATGAGAGATTTAGGATCATGTGATATCTATTGGACACTTAGGGGAGAGAAGGTAGGATGATAAATGGAGAGATCAGATCAGATAGGAAGGAACAAGTATAGGAAAAGTATGAGGAAGGAAGATCAAAAGGTGCACTTCCATGTAAGCAGGCAGCTGAGCAGTTTATTTGGGAGAACATTATGCTTGATGGTTATACTCAGTTCTGTTTTCTTATTAAATCCTTCTCCTAACTCTGCATTGGATGAGCATGCCCCCATTCAGGGCAGGGGCAGGTGCAGACTGCCAGGGGCCTTGGTGTGGGGCAGTTCATGAGCATCTTGGGGTGGGGGCACAGGTGGGAGCTGCTGCAACCACCCACAGCATGGGGAAGTGTGTGTGTGAGCAGCTGCAGAGCTTCAGGGCAGAGCAGCAGGCAAGGGGGAAACAGAAGAGCTATGAAAGGGTGTCGCTGTTGGATTAGGGGCAGCGGTAAGGAACGACACAGACTCCAAGTTTTTCAGAAGGCTATTCTCTGGTTTATTAAACAAAACACACTTTTTATAGATGGTTATGACAGAGCTGGACATGATTGGTCCTTTGATTAACACCCCATCACCATCATTGGCTAATTAGAAACAGCACTTCTTTGTAAACATCTTGTACACAAGTTGGGGAAAACAGCAGGTGCAAAAGATTGTTTAAATTCTTTCTCACAGTTTCACAGACCAATGTTTTGGGAAAACTTATCTCTCTCACAGGCCTCACTGCTGCTCTGATGCTTGAGAATTTCCCTTGGGAAAAGTTAGCAGCAGCTAGCAGGCCAAATCAGGCCCACAAAAGGGGGTTTTCCTTCCCTGAGGATGGGTGTCAGGCTCAGGAGGGGCTGGAGCTGGGATCTGGGATGAAAGGAGCAACCTCAGCTTTGCTGCAGGGAGGGGAGATCTCCTGGGTCCCACAGCCCACCCGGGTCAGCCAGCTCAGACAGAGATAGGTGTTTGGTCAATCATCTGGTCCCGTTAGAGACACGGGGCTGTATCAAATGTAACTGCTCAGCTGTGCTGGCTGCCGTGGCTGGGCATGGTCACTTTGCTCCCACTTCCTTGTAAAGCGTCAATAGGCTTAAGAAGACCTTGCTGTATTGCTTGCCCTCAGTCCTGTGGCAAGTCTTTCAGACTCATAACACAGATGTTGAAGAGAGAGACTGAAGCACAGAACAGCCAAGGAACTATGTGATGACTGTGATGGAATTAGCTGCAAGTCATTACTGCAACGCTAAGAAAGAGCAGACCTGCTGGTAAGAGGAAGCAATCAAAACAAGAATGCAAGCCTAATATTTTCTGTCTTTTTTAACTGGCTTCAAGCTCTAATAAACCTTTTCAGCTTTTCTTCTATGAAAAAGAACATTTCTCAAGTATGATTTCAGCTTCAGAAGTAGAGTTTATCCAGAGATTTATTTTTCTTCATTCAAGGTGAGTTAGAGATACATCTAACAGAAGACTCTCAAAATGTAAAATCAAAGGATATATTTTTATAAAATCTACAGAGCAGAAGACAAAATGCATACACACATGCATTAGATAGATAGGTAGATAGATATGGATATATATATATCTGAGAGGTTAAATCTTAGTACACTGATCATAAGACTTCCACACCGATCAATTCATCACTTCAGTTTCCAATAAAGCAGCTTGGGACAACAAATGAAATTTGCTGAGCAACCAGAAGGCCAGCAATTTTTGACAGTGATAGTCCAAAGGGAAGGAAGCAAGTTTCAGAGATGATCTTACATCCTTGAAAAAGTATTTTCAGATTTGATTAGGTAGCAATTAGGGTGAGTGCCTCTGTCAATTTTGATCATTATGGTGAACTGCAGAAATACTGCTGAACTTGGAAGAATCCAGGTTTCAAAGCAATTTATAATGCTCTGGAGAACCATTGCACATCTGGATAAACTATACAACAATCCTATTTCCATTAAGTATTAATGGATCTGATCAGTCACATCTAATAAAGGCAAAGCTGATTATTGTCTTACATTACATGATACTCCTAGAGCACAATGTAAGAGAAGACTTAGCATCCTAGCTGCTTCTCTGCCTTCATTTAAATTCATGTAAAATGGATGCCAAGCTGAGGAAAGGATTTCTCTGACAGACTGGTAAATGTGACTGACAGGAAGCACTGCCTTTGGGCCTGTCTACAAGAGCAAATGGCTTGTTTGGAGGGAGATCCAGAGCTAAGCACAAGTGCAAGACCGAAGGTGAGACTGGAAACTGCTATTCTGAAACAGGGAGGGAAGGCAGATTGTCGTGCCAGGAGGAAGCAGAAAGGATTGATTAGATACTCCTGGAGACTTATAGGATAAAGTGCTTCTCATACATGGTCCCTCATGCAACAGCTCCCTGTCCATAATACACCATTTTTAAGCTGAAAACCCTACTCTGCCCACTGCTGCTGCTCTGTGTGAGGGCAAGAGGGAAACTGAAGGCTTTCTGCAGAATGAGAGGCCATCCACAGCAGGTATCATGTGGACACTCAGATCCCTTTTTCTGCCCAAGAAGATAAAAGAAAGCAGCTAGATGCATAAATCTACTCTCTGCATTCAGGAGTGAGCAGGTGCTAACAGTGGTTTTACTCATCTGTGTTTCCAAGCACCTAACAGAGCTTTCCATAGATCAGGACCTCATTGCACTAAACCATTGCACAGTCATAGAACAAAGAGACTGTCTTCTTCCCCAAGAGATTGCAGGAGATCATAGATAGATAAGGCAGAGGGACTCTATAAGTCCCACTGGCAAAACGAGTTGGATAATATTACTTAAAATAAGAAGCTGTGGTCTCAGAAATATCACAGAGCTTTGATGAACCTGGACTGGAAATCTCTTGTCCTTCCACACTGTAACCATCAACTTCCAAGCTGGCCTGTCAACACTTTGAATGCATCATTGATCATCAAGGACTGATGCCAACATTACAATTCTTCACTATAATAATTTTCTTCTATTATTAAGAAAGATCATCTGAGCAAAATTGGACCCAGTATTAAATGAATATATTCGTATAATTTATTAATCAATGTAATAATTTTACAGCCTAATCTAATCCAGATATAATCATACCAAAGTAAACATAATTAAAACCGCCCAAACTGACATATGTTGGGACAAAATATGTATTAATAGATAACTACTGCTGATTATGAATCATACAACAAGAACGGAAATGAAACTTTTTGTTAACATTAAGAGGTGTCATGCCTACTTCTGATTCTAATCTAGATTATATTAATCTTGCATTTTAATGATCTGAGCCAACAAACAGGCACACTAACAGGCAGGTGTTCACAGAAGCAATGCAGTTTAATTTTGTTGTCTTCCATGCCCTGCTGTACATTTGTGAAAGAAAAAAAAAAAAAAAAGACAGGAAAAAAGTCAATTCTACATACCACATGGCTACTTAAACACTTCTTATTCTGCCTTCCAGGAAGACCTGTCTTTCTTTTCCACCCAAACCCTGATCTTGCTGATTATGTTTCTGAAAGAATCCAGGAGGGATAACCCAGCACTAGACTGAGAGGTAAGCATCCAATATACAAATTCTTTTTCTCTCTCCCGGCTAAAGGGAAATCCACATTTCATTTGTTAAGAAAACAGTCTCCTTGAAAGTAGATTAGATGTCAAATTTTCAATTAATATAAAGCAAGAAAGCACGCTTGTAATTTTTCCTTTTCCTCAGCAGTGGTCCCCAGCCAGCTGACAGCTCATCACTGTGTCTCATCACTGAATGTCTCTTGTAAGGTGCTTGGTGATCCAGCCAGCACAAGTTTAGAGCTTCTGAAAGCCAACACAAGACTGGAAGGAGCCAAACAGCCTATGCCCAAAGCATATCTGGCCCCTACGTCCACATGACCCCTTGACAGCTTCTCTCTTCCTGTAACATTCTGAGAATGCCCCAACAACTGAAGCCTGGGAGGTGTTGCAGGTGTCAGAGCCGAGCCTGCACCACACGGTGCCCTCTGTAAAACAGGGCTGCCAGGTGAGGCCACAGGTTACAGCAAAGGTCAGACTGGCACAGCCTCTGGGGCACCCTGAGCCTTGGGTGGTCACTGCACACAACACGGTGCAATCTGCACTGCCTCTGGTTCAAAGCTGTGATCCTGCTGCTTGAGCAGAAACCAGAGAGTGTCAGAACACCTCCTCTACTTTCACCACGTAGTGCTGAACCTGCACTCTGCCATCCTCGGGAAGAAACACAGAGCTGGTCGGTGGTACCAATAACTCAGCACTGCTCTCCCTCTGACAGCTTCTCCAAATTCTCCTGTCAAACAGACCACTAAGCCTCACTTCACGCCCAGAGGCTCATTTTTCAGCTCATTCCCCACGACTCTAAAAGCTGCACAGTGAACTCCTAATGAAATCAAATCTTTTATATTGATATAACTAAAACACAATTAGGACACTACTGAGAATGTTGTATATGGAAACTCCTGTATTTGTTTTTCTGCAGAGACTAGAATGTCAGAAGTCATCAGCTAATACTAGGTAGCAGGAAGGTATTGAATACTGAGCTCAAAATATTTTTTGATACACAAATACAGTGACTGATAACACTGGTGATATTTAGGAATGCTGTGAGAATTCATTTGAATTTGGAGAATTAGTAATTGAAGATGCACCTTACAGACATTTGTAAAATAACAATTCACTATGCATATTACTTGTTTCATACACTGTGTCTGCCTTTAGAAAGTTTAATAAAACTAATTTTAACATTTTAATTTCTGCCCCAGCTGTGACTCTGAGTTGTCACTTTGCACAGATTCTGGATGCAGTGTTTTGTTTTGCGTCATTCCCACTTCCAAAGCTTGTGCAGTAGAAGACCCATTCTTGTCTTTTATTTTCACTTGTATAAAGAAGAGTGGACATAAATATTTAATAATTCTTATAGATCACTGAGACTTTATCAAAAAACCCTCTGAATCCTTTTTTTTTTCTTTCTATGTATTTTTTCCTATGTATTTACCATTTCCTGTTCAACCCTAGCAAAGTTAAGAAGCATTTGCTTAGGTCTTAGTAGTGTCCACATCAAGCACTTCTTAACATCTAAAATTGCTGTTTTTGACAACCTCAATTTTATTGTTATGGTCTGCCTTGCCAACAAAACACTGATAACCTAGAGAAGCTTTGCTTCCCATCTTCTACTCAAGTCAGTCAAAAAAGAAACTATTTTCAAGTTGTGAAAGCACATTGCCATGTTCTTTGCTTCCCAACTCATCATAAAGATACACTAAGTGTTATGACTCATATGGTGAAATGCAGTGTATTTAAGTTTAAATTATAACTACAACAGTGACTAGCTACCAGAAGAACAGAAATAAGAGAGAATTTGAGTTTCTTCTTCTGAGTTCTTTCCTTCGTCAGGTCTAACCACATTTTTCTTGCACCTACAAATCTCTCAGATAGATAGATGATACTTAATGGCCTGCCTTGAGACATGATTTTTAATCCTCAGAGGGAGAGACCAGAAAATCCTCAAATAAAAACCCCCAAACTTTATAGATTATGCCTCTCTTCATAACCCTGACAGAGGAGGAAATACATTTTTTGGACTGTAAAGAATTTAAATGAGCATAACTTTATGATGGATTCTAAACTACACATGAATGAGTGAGATGGAAAAGTGTGTAGAAAACCAGTGCATTTTTATTCTCACCTGGACTGGCAGATCAAGGGAGGCAGCTTTAGTTATCCTAATTCAAGGCTATAACATTTGCAAAAAGCTGCAGTGTAACCACAGACAAAAAATTAAAAAGAATGAAAGAATAATTAAATTGTAATTCCTGCCTAGAAATTCAAGTGAGTAGTTCCAGTTTTAAGTCAAATGTGTTAAAAATCAGTCATCTAACTTGAGCTATTAAAAAATAAGTTAAGCAACTAAGGAAGTGAAACTACCTTGTAAATAGTTTAAAAGATAATTCAAAGCCAATGGTAACACACTCTTTTTCTTTTGTTTACTCTTTTTTTTCAAATTAGGAAGAATGCTTAAAATGTTTGAAAAAGATCTGCTCATTGAAGCGGTTCAGTGATCTATAAAGCAGAGGAAATATTTTGGGGGCATTTTATAACATTGGAGTTAACTATTAAAAGGTAAACAGAATATGCTAAAAATTGTTTTTACAAAAGGCTGGAATAAAGCATTTCAGCATTTCTATGAGCCATTAGATGAATGTTCACCTTTGAGCAGCCCAACAACCCTACCAACAGCTTCTCCTCCTCGTTACCCACATGGCTCTTCTTGGCTTTCAATATCATATGGAAAAAATGCAGAGAAAACAACATGGAAGAGAGTAAAAATGAGCTAGAAGGCTGAAATGCACCTCTAGACACCCATGGCATTGTCTCTACCAAACAGCAGGCATGTGCCTAATCCAGAGCCACTCATAAATAGTTCATCTGCCCTCCTGGAGCTCAGGTACCCAAACCTTCTGTCCGTTTCAAAAGGAAGAGATTAAATCACACATCTCTCTCTTCTGGGTTGGCAAAGTGACCCATGAGCACTGCAAATTCACAGAGAGAAAGTCATACCCACAGTTCCTCAGCTGTGGAGCAATACTCATTCTACTTACCCGAGTTCTGCCACTTCCAGCCAACAACTTCATCCAGCTACAATTTTTAGGCAAAATAGCACCGATGAACATATTCATAAAGCCAATTAAAGCTCATCTTATTCTTCTAGGTCGAGAACAATTTGCATTCAGTCTTAGCTTTGGAAAGTAAAAATAATGATGTAGATAATTTCTTCCTATTCATTAAGGACAGTGGATATTTTTATCCTGTTGGACACTTCTGCAGCATTTAGAAACACTATTTCAGGATGACCTAGTGTTATCTGACACAGAGAAAAAAATCCATGCATAATGTATCAGAATGTTTTTTCAGGAACATACAAAAGAAGCAGTGGCAGCCAGCTGTACCTCCAGTGCTATAGCCTTACTGCACGGGGTATAAAATGAGATCCTGTGGAGAGGGGAAGAACTGGTGACATTGTGTGAGTCTAGTCAGATAAAAAGCATTAAAGTAAACATCTGCTGGGTATTATATAGCTCTGCCAATGCACCTCCGTGTAAAATCATCCCACTGTTACCAGGGCCTGTTTCTTTATATGATGGGTTCATAAATGAAAACCAGGTTGCTGAGGTTGGACACAAGCATAAGGGCTATAGCTCAAGGGAAACACGAAAGAAGCCATAGTCTTTTCTTGTTTGAAAACAGGTGCCACTTGTAGTCAGGGTTCTTGCAGTTCTAAAAACTCTGTGTCACACTAATACCAAATCCTGGTATGGTTACAAAACACCATGCTATTCTAACAAACATATCTGGCTTAATACATCATTTCAGTATCACTTTTCAATGATAAACTTGCCTATGAGTTCATTAGGAAATTGCATGAACAGGAATATACAAACCTGACCTAATTATCTTATTAACTAACATTTGCCAGTCTTTAAATATAGAGTCTAGCACATACCTGAAGGTCCAAGTTGAATAATGCCTTTAATAACCTTATAGTGGCACAGCTGAATTTTTTGTTACTAAATAATATGCCAGATTTTATCTTGAGGTAGAGAGCAGAGTCTGAGATTCCCAATCAATTCCTGCAGGAGCTGTAAAATAAAAGCAGTGAGTAAAGGTTTGTGATATTGCTCAACACATATAGTGAGAGCATCTAGTGCACTGAAAAGCACCTCCTTACCAAAACAACACATTCTTTACGTACTCTGAGGGGACAAGAGAAATAGAATGATGAAAATACAAGCAGTGTGTGGGAAACTTGTAAACACATTACCTAATGCACCACTGGCAAGCACAGTGTAAGAGAGACCATTGTGTATGAGCAGAATAAGAATTTAGGTAAGTATCTGCAGCAGGAAAGTAAAAAGTTTTGGTTTAATACAGTTTTGTTGCTAATTCAACCAGGATTTCCATGCAGGGTTATTGCTAATAGAATCACAAAATTATGGGATCAGTTAGGTTGGAAAAGACCTCTGAAATCACTGAGTCCAGCTTTTGATTGAGCACCATGTTGTCAACCAGACCATGGAGTGCCACATCCAGGCTTTCCTTAAACACCTCCAGGGATGGTGATTCCACTACCTCCCTGGGCAGCCCATTCCAATATCTAATCACTCTTTCTAGTAAATAAATATTTCCTGATATAATGTTATGAACCATAAAGGGAAGTTAATTATTCAACATTCCTCCAATATGACTCTAAGTCGTTTTCCCTAAAATTATGCTGATTATATGTATATATAATTTTTGGTAATTAGACACACACACGCACACATATATATACACACATATATTGATAACATCAAATTCCCCAATAAATTTTCCATTACATGAATTGATCTCTGATATCTATGCAGATATAAATGCAGGTATATTTGATAATAAATTCTTTGGTGTGGTATCTCAAACATGTTTTAGAATGAAGTCTGATTAAAATTCTAAATGGAAATTTTAAGATGGCTTCCTCTTAGGCAAAATAACATATAAAATAATATTCTTAGGCAAAATATGGCATAATTTTGCCATATTCCTCTTAGGCAAAATAACAATCTAGTGTATATTGTAGGGATATTACATTAAATGGGATGCATTACAGTTTTATCCACAAGATTCTGGGCATGAAAATTGGAAAGATATTTGTTTTTTCCACAAAATGCTGTTCAACAAAATGATTTTTTATCTGTAGTAGGAAGCAAGGCAATATATAATAGGAGAAGTATCATGCCTAGATTAAAGCACTATGACTATGATGAGTTAGGGGAATTCTGTAATTCTGACAGCTAACTGATAATATTGACTCAGATTATAGCTTGTCATTATAGTGATGGTAGCTTGGCCTTTTCAAACTAAGTAGATTGGTCCCTTGAAATGAGCACATTGTGACAGTTTAGGTGTTTTTTCCAACTCTGTCCCCCAGTCCATATTGTGTGCTCAGAGACTCTTCTTTAGACTTATTTCAGGGCCACATACCAGTTTTCTTCAAGCTTTTCTCAGCCTCAGGCACCTCAGGCACCTCCTCAATATGTTTTGAAAGGAAACATTTGCTTTTACTTTACTCCCTAGCTTCGGATACATCTGGAGATGGGGAGTAGAAGCAGCTTTTAGTGTTCCCCTCTAGGCAGGTCTTGAATAGGCTTGCAGTCTGGAAAGAAATATGGCCTCAGAGGTAATCTTTGAGTTTCCCCAGAAATTCCTGCAGGAAGATTTACAGTCTTTAATCCCATTAATATCATTATACTCTGCAGGCATATTTTACACTTTCTGCTAAATCATTATTTCAGAATGCAACAGCATGGCATGGAACATATGGGCAGCAAAAAATAATCTCCACAGAAAACATGAGAGATCTGGGTTCATCAGTCATGCTATGCTTGCTCAGCAAAGGCATCATAGCTTGGCCCAACTGGCTTTTTCCCTGAAACCCTCAGAAGTACTCACTCAAAAATGACATTAGTAAAATTTAGTTTGCACACACTAAAAGAAAAACAGCAAGTGCTTGTGTTTCACTGTGTTTCTGCACATCACTGTCCTGGGCTCCTCAAGGGAAGCAAGGAGCAACCAGCACCACCACCCACCGTGCATAACCCAGCCTTTGCATCACCCAAAAAGGCAGCTTTGTTGTAGCCCTTCTCACTGCTGGCATCTGCAGGGCCTCTTTTGGATCAGGATAGAACTGTTAAAGTGGTTTATCCCCACCTGCTGCAGGAGGGTTCTGAGTGGGAAGGAGTATCTGCTCCTTTTGAATGAGCCTAAACCAGAAACTGCATCCTGAAAGTTTACCTAATCTGATAGGTATCATTATCCAATTGATAATGGGGTTGCAGTCCACAGGAGGATACCAGAGTGACTCTGAAGTAAACCTGTCCCTTTGGGGGTAAACCCACCACAGCCTCAGTGCTGTTTGGCTTGATAAATCTGGTCTTACTGGGTTGCACAGTTTGGTGACACAGTCAAAGAAATGTGCAAATACCATGGCAAGATGGAGCCTTGTGTCCCAAGAAGGGAGTGACAATTAGTTTTTGTTTTTGTGGGTTTTTTAAACAAACAAAAACAAAACAAAACCAAAACAGAACAAAAAAACCCCCAACATAAAACAGAAAACAAAGTGATTCATTTCCTGGAAGTGTTCAGTGCCAGGCTGGGTGGGGTCCTGGGCAACCTAATCTCGTGGGTGCCATTCCTGCCCATGGCAGAGGGCTTGGACTACGTGAGCTTTAAGGTCCCTTTCAACCCAAGCTATTCTATGATTCTATGAAACACAATATGTGTTTTATTTTACTGCAGATGGCAGTAGATGAGGCACTTCAAAGATCTATAAAATACCAGATTCTTACATTCCCTTGGGATCCTGACTGTGTTTAATCTCTACAACTTCTAAAAGATTTGACCTACAACTAACAATATTATTTCTTACCTGTGTCTATCTGCAGACAAGCTCCATATAAACCTCATTTTATACCTCCTGGGTAGCTCAGAAACATTGATCTTCAAAGCACAGTTATGGAGTGGTCTGGTAACAACAGAAATGTACTAAATTGTGCCACTCTGGGAGTGTTCAAGGTGTTTGCTAGAAGTTTCTCTTCAAGTAATACTCAGTCTCACTCACCTCATGAGGTCAGAAGGATTCACAACACAGAATGACTCAGCTGATGATGTGGTGAATAACTGTCAGTTATTTGTCTGGCTCTATTATGCTGGCTCTCCAAGCTCCTGGGAGAAAGTAAATGTCAAAGGCACCTTTAACCCAGGAGCTGAGCTTTTTCAAGAGCTGGTGTTTAATTTATTCATGCCAGGCTAAACAGGAAGGGTGACACAGGTGATCATCTGCTGTGCAGAAGCACCATCTGTCAGTGTAATGAAGAAGGACACGTTGAAACCAGATTATATTCACCTGGAAAAAAAAATTGCTGAAGTTTAGACTGGGCATTCAAAGGCCAATCCTTTTCCTGTTGACTTCAGGCCAGAACGAGATTATGAGCTGTCTTAATTTATCTCACTTCCAGTTCTTGTAAGCAGGGAAATAGAAACCTAAATAAAGTGAGCAGTAAATACTTTCTGTGGTGTGCAGAGAAACAGAACTCCTCTCGGCCCCCTTGAATATCTTTTGAAACAGAATTTACTTGTAAATTTACAGAATTTATCTTTTGAAACAGAATTTGCATGCTCAAAACAAGATACTACATGCTGGTAGTATCTCCTCTGCTGAGGAGAGAGGGGACTGCCAGGGAGCTGCAGGTTAGGGAGAGAAAGTGGAGAAGCTCTACTGATGTGGGAAGGACTGGTAACCCCTGGGGACCCACAACCTGCACACCACTGCAGTGCCCCTCACTGCGGGAGTCACCCTCCTGAGACACAAGGAGAGAGGGAGGAAATGCCCTGTTTCCCTGGAAGGTAGGTCCTCAGTGGTCCCCTTTTTTTAACTACGTGCAGGGGAAAAGTTTAGCTCCTTTCTGATGTGCCCCCTGCAATCTATCGTATTTGGTTGAAGGTTGGACTTGATGATCTTGGAGGCCTTTTTCAGCATTTATGATTTTATGTGATCTCTTAAGTCTTGCTCAACTTGTGGGTGTTTCCATGAAGGAAATAAGCAATGAGATGTTCAAGCTGCTGTGAGTCTTGAATAAAATGATCAGGGTCAAGTAGCACTGGTAACAGAATCTCCATTGGGAGAGTCCACAACACTGCTCTTCTCTCAGTTTTGAAAGATGTACTTTAAGAGCATCATTTTTAGATGGTATAACCTGATGCTGTTTGAAACATATTTTGTACAATACATTCCCAGAGGCTCTTTGAGAGGAGCAGGGTGGTAACAATGGGCAACAGAGGGTGAAAATAATGAGGAAGGTTTGGAGGACACTTTTTCTCCTCACAGAGTTCATAGATAGTTGATTACTGGTTTTTATTTGCCATAGACTCTTGGGAGGAGAGTTTTTGGCCCCTAATTTTTAGGATTTTCACAAGACTTGATGTCCCACAAAGGAAAATCTTCATTCTCAAGACTAAGGAAAGCTGACAAAAATTCTATTTCTCCCAACATGTTTCAGGATTAAAAAAAGCATGTATAAGTGTGGAGACTGACTGGGATAAAACTTTCAGAAACCAGAAATAGAACTGATTCAGCATCATTTCCTCTTCCATACTCCTTTGCCTGAAGGGATTTCTAAAAACTGAACTCTTCTCCAGCTTGTTTTGGGGCAATCCAAATATACAAAACCGGACTATTTTTGCTTTGGCTCTTTTTCCCCTTCATGCACGTATAATAATACATATTATATTATATAATCATAAAATACTCTATGCATTATATTATAAAATATGTTATTATATTGTTATAACATGTAGCAAATAGTATAAAATAAATCACTACTAAATTATGTAAGATATATCCTATACCTGCTACAGAACGATGTAATACTTCTTCTTCACATATGGAAGTAAATTTGCTATAACTATTGCTTTAGTTGTGTCTACACTGGATTTTGCTTTAAATCAAATACATGTTTTGAGTACTCCCCCACCCACAGGGTATGATGACTTTTGTCCTGAGTACCTCTTGGTTCTCAGCTCTCAGCTCCCATATTGAAGACTGAGGTCACACATTTCCCTCTGAAGTGTTTTTGTCCTTGCCTTTCTTTCAGACCCTTTCAAGAGTTTGCCAAATGAGCAGAGTCACAGATGACTGCAATTCCCAGCGTCAGGACAATGGACAGTGGCTGGAACAGCTCCAGCCCCATGTTGGGTGCTGTGATCATCATCTCCTCAGTCTTGAACCTCTTGATTTGGGACCATGGCACTGCTCTATCACTGACAGGGCTTGACCACTCAGCTCTCAACTCCTACTGATTTCAAGCACGTCTGAAAATAATATATTTCATTTTACAATGAAGGTTTTGTAGTGAAAATGAGGGAATAGGAAACTCTCTGCAGTTTATGCTGAAGTCAGAGTATCTGCAGCCTTGCTTGGGTGTATACTGAGTACAGCTGAGACTGCAGTGCTCCTGAAGAACTCTGGATGCAAAAAAAACTTTACAGGGCAAAGGAATTCAGTGTTCAAGGAGGCATTTCACAAATAAGATATTGACTTCTAATCAAGAAGAGGGACACCAAAATCTTAAACCTATTCAATTATAAAAAATGCCCTATGTGGGAAAAGGAATGTCAGAATTTCATTGCATAAATAGTCATTAAACTAAAACAGAGATCTTGTAATGCAACATAAAATACAGGTTGTAAACACATACTCCACAATGCATTTCATTTCTATTTCATTTTCCAAATTCACCTCCAAAACCTAAATGTAGTTGCTGTTGTTTGAACTTAGCAAAGAGAAGCATTAAAATCTTTTGTTGTTCTTTCAAAAGACAAATTGAAAGACAAAGCAGACAAGTTAAAATCTAGAAAGATCTTTTACATTTGGATACGCTGTCACTTGTGGATGCACACATAAATGCTCTCTTTCAAAATACGTGTATATATGTGTGAAGGAAATCATATATACTTACACAGAAATATATTTTCCTAATTAGTAATTTTCAAAATTAAAAATTATTTATTTTCTCTTAATTTTCATTTGAAACACGTAAAATAAAATTTCAGAACAGTATAATTATAAATTAGTTTTAAATTACAAAACATTGCATCTACCAGTATGTGGCTATGGCACAGGACAAATGAGAGATGCATCTTAGTGAAATCACCTTGCTGTTCTACATTGATGTAGAAAATGGATAAAAATGCATGATGAAAGGCTACATAACAAATTTTATAGTCTAATTCATTGGAGTGGACTATTTCTCCCCTTTACTAAACTCTCCTTATTTTTCATGCATAGAGATGATGATTTATTTTTCTGTAAAAGTACACTGGGTGCTGTATTTTTGTCTCTAATCTGAGAATTTTTGTGTGTCACCAAAAACACTCTCTGAAATGTCTTGTGTCTGATCTTTATTTTAATTGAAACAGGCTGGTAAAGTAATGCTCATACAAGCTGCTAATGTGTGTGTAGTTTATCTTCATTTAATGAAATGTCAGGTTTAAGACAGGAGAATTGAAGAGTTTCCTCAGCTGTGAGGAGTTTCAGAGTAATGAGATTGTGTTTCCAGCATTGCCAGAACTGTTTGAACTTTCTGAAGTAGTCAGAAGGGTTGTACCTGAGGTGAAACACTTTGCCTCCTTACAATTTGTTCCCCTTTAATTCTAAAAGGCAGTTCTGAAAGGTGTGCTGCCACTGATCAGCATGTACAATTCACACTAAGGCCTCTGGGGGCTGGTACGCAAATCAGCTTCAGTGGATGTTCCCAAATACACCTTGCTCTCAAAATAATTGAAAAATGTTGTTTTACTGTATAATTCTTCCCCAAAAAAAAAAAAAAAGAAAAAAAGAAAAAAGAAAAATAAACTCTGTCCAAAATGATTCTATTTCTTTTTTCTCCTTAGAAAATGCCAGAAATGTCAGTGCATGACCTCGCATGGGGAAGAGCACACTGCTGAATGACAGGCTTAAAAACCAGCTTCCTGTTCTGCTATCTAATTCCTACAAAAGAGGGACGGAAATTAAAAGGCAGACAGGTGATATTTTCTGATTACATGGGGAGGAAGCTTCTAATTTTCTATTGTAGAATATTATATCTTGCTCTTTTCTATCATGGAATCGTAGAATGTCCTGAGTTGGAAGGGACCCACGAAGATTTTCGAAGTCAAACTCCCTGGCCCCACACAGAACAGCCCCAAGAACCCCACAATGAGCCTGAGAGCATTGTCCCAATGCTTCATGAGCTCTGTCAGGCTGGTGCTGTGGCCACTGCCCTGGGGAGCCTGTGCCAGTGCCCAGCCACCCTCTGGGTGAAGAACCTTTTCCTGATACCCAACCTAAAATATCCAACAGCTCAGTTCTCCTGTTGAATTATAGGTAAAATTATTTCAGCCTTTTCTGCACAGATTATTCCTGAACAGGGCTACATGGAGATGGTTGAATTCTGACATGAACTGAACAGTAGGAAAACATATAAAACAAAGACATGCTGCATTGCAGCAGTACCACTGTATTCAACTACAGCAGTTCAAAGGACTGCCTTACAGACTGATTCAAGAAAATGACATTTCCCCTCCAACCCCCATCTAGGTTATTTTGCTAAAACTGCTGAAAAGCAGAACACTCATAACAGGTGAAAGTTAAGTCTCCTGGGAGGCAAAGAGACTCTTCTTGTTATTTTCATGGTTGTTTACATTCTATTTTCTTACATTCATTACTCAGAGGCATATGTATATTTACCAAATTTGAACAAAAACATGAAACCTACATGGTAAACAGAAACTTTCAATATAGCTCCAGAAAATATTTCCCTTCCTAAGGCAGAGTGGAGTTTCAGGACTTTTGACCTCAGTATTGTGAAGTACTCTAAATGTATCCACTTACAGCATTTTCTCAACTATGAAAGGAGAAAAAAAAAATCAAAACTGAATTTGAAACAAGCTAGAGGCATGAAATAAAATGCTATAAATACAATATGTCTTTTATAACACAAAGTTCGTATGATTCAAAAGAAGAGCTGTGGGGAAAAGGCCATTGAACTTTCCTTGGAAGGTGACAGAAATAAATCTCCTACTCTAATTTATCAGAGAGACTAGAGCCTCTCCAATCAGAAGACATTGAGATCTATTTATGAAGTACAGGAAAAAGAAAGGGAAAAAGAAACCCCCCAGATGTTCTAGCCTTAACAAACTCAGACTCACTGACTTCAAACAGGCAAAATAAAAAAGTTAATAGACACTGCAATAGAAGAACCGTATTCTTTAGACAGAAAAGGTCTCTGATACGTGTTAATGGGAATAAATTCATCGTTTAAACCCATGAGATACTGTGCATTTATTCTCATACCATCTTTTGAACGTGGGAGAAGTTGTAAACAATGGTGTGATGATGGGGATGTTAAGGACTCACACCATTGGGTTCTTAGACTCTTGTCACCTTTTGGGATTTTTCCTTTTATGTCCCATTGGCACAGCTGGGAGGAGAATTTCAGCTAAAAGGACTTCTAAGATTTACAAAACAGAATTGCTCTGTTTGGGTCTTAATCAGAAAACCCTGCACGAACCTCAAGTGCCCCTCTCTTGGTGGCACCTGGGGCTGTGTGGGCGTGTGCGGCTCTGTGGTGACGAGGGCAGGTGTCCCCACCAGGACACTGACCCCTCTTGGTGGCATTCCAAGAGCAACAGCCTGAGCATCTGGGGATGTGTCACCCACACTTTTCCCCTGCAGGAAGGATCACTCAGTACATGGTGGGCCTTGGCCAATGCTCAGCACCCAAAATGTGGCAAAATAGGGTAACTGCTAAGTTTTGAGCTACTGATTGACAGCTTACAATAGCTAAATGATGTTAACGATGCCATCACCCTGTAATTAGTGTCATGAGGTTTGTGTGATGGCTTTTACTCTTCTAATATCAGTGTAATTCAACTCCATGAAGCATTTTTAGTCAACTTGTTAATTTCTTAATCAAAACATTGAAAACAGACTGTCGGATTTTTAACTTTAATTCTACTTGGTTAGTTGCATGCATTAAACTTCTTGAAGGAATGTTTGTTTTGGCTTGAGCCACTCTGCAGTGCCACAGGTTGAGTGTCCCCTGAGCTCCTTGTGCATTTTTTAAAGATCTCAGTGTTTCAGATAATTGGGCAGGGAACTGTTTCCTGTGCACTGGTTGCAGATTAAGGAAATTAAGGGCGCAATAGTTAGGAAGGTGCATTTCTGATTTAATTTGCTCTCTGGAATGACAGAGCTATTCCATCAATTTCGGAGCATTGCTATTATTCTGGAAGACTTCCAGCCAGGGAAGTATAACTAAATTTTTAGCTGGGTTTGAAACAAACAAAATAGAACAGGGAAGCAATTGACACTGTTGTAATATAAAAGAGCTGAAGGTTTGCAGAACAAGCTGACTTCAATAGGTTTTGACTTTTAATTAAAATAGGAAGTAATTATTTTAATTTTTTTTCTTTGCAAGGCATCTGAAGATGTGGAAAAAGACAGAAGATGACATGCCTTTTTTTTTTTTTTTTTTCCAGAAAACAGGAATACGGATAATATTATATTATAAAGATAGCAGAAGAAGAATTTTTACAAGTGGAGGGTAGATAAATAGGTATAAGGAAGTATAAGTTTAAAATTATTGTTAGTACACACTTGGCAGATTAAATAGTAGAAGAGATTGTTGTTAATGACAATAAAGATACTTTCTTTGTTCCCTAACATCCATAAATGTAGTTTGTGCACCTTCTGGAAAGGAGTTTGAATGAAAATGTATTAGACATTTGGTTGCTGTTGTTTGATTATTTTCCTCTCTCCTATACTGAAGAATAACAGTAATGAAACTGGAGAACAATATTAGTGGGTTGCTGATTGTCTCAAAAGCAGGAATGCTGTAGCATGCCTTGCCATGGCTGTTCTGCCTTGAACTAGATTGAAGTTTGAACAACATGCAGCCAACAGAATTTTATCTAATGATCATAAAATCAGCTGTTGTCTGAAGTAAAAAATGGTCAGGTTTTCCCTAAATTCTCACTAAAAAAATAAAAGATTTTTTTCCTTTAAATTCATAAATAATGAGGAGACTCAAAAACTTACAGTAGGCATTTTAAGTTTTGGTAGATGCATTATGACTTGGCTCAATTTGAAATATAAAGGAAGATACATTTGGTACTCTGAAAGACTTAAATTTTACAAAGTAAGAAATGTATATAAGTCCCTGGAAGGACTGTGTTAAGAGGCTGGAGCCAGGCTTTTTCTGGTGCTGCTGAGCAGTAGGACAAGAGGCAACTGACAAACTGGTATACAAGAAGGAAAACTGAAATCTCCACGAATTTTGAAATCTCCAAGATTTAAGGCTATCAAGAATCTGTATGTCAAGAAAGGAGAAAAAAAAGGGATGAGGAAAGAACACTCAGCAATCACTCCAATAAAGATACCAGGAATAAGCTTTAGGTTTATGAACAGGAAAAGGACAATTAGTAAGCTATATGTTAGCAATTAAGTAATGTAGGGCTTAAGCAAGAATTGCCAGAAGTCAAGCTGAGAGCTGAGACCAAAACCGATGATAAAAAGTATGGAACAAGCAGGGATAATCTAAGTAAGTCTCCAAAGTCACAGAATCACTGAGAATCACAGAATGTCTGAGGTTGGAAGAGATCTTCAAGATCATCGAGTCCAACCCATGCCCTAACACCTCGACTAAACCATGGCACCAAGTGCCACATCCAGTCTTTTCTTAAACACACCCAGGGATGGTGACTCCACCACCTCCCCGGGCAGATCATTCCAGTACTTTATCATCCTTTCTGTAAAAAGATTTTTCCTAATATCCAACCTATATTTCCCTTGGCACAGCTTGAGACTGTGCCCTCTTGTTCTCTGGAGAAACAGACCGACCCCACCTGACCACAGCCCCCTTTCAGGGAGTGGTAGAGAGCGATAAGGTCAGTTACTACTCTCAGTTTTCATTATGAAAGCTTCAAAGATATAGAGGTGAGAGGCAAAACGAAAGCAGAGGTGTTGAAATGACCATGTTAGAACTGAAAGGAAAACTCCAGGAACTTTACAGAAACCTGAAAGATGCAGCAAAACAAATGTTAATTCTGGTAACAAAAATCTCAATTAACTCAAATTTGGGATTAGCGGATATAAAAGGAGAAAGTATTTAAAACAATAATAAAAGGAGAAAGAGATTGAGAAATTATTATGTCTGGGAATCTGATGTCCAAAGTATGCATATTTTTGGAATAAATTTTGGAGGAAATATTGCAAATTGAGATGTAAAGGGGAAATGTGGATGAAATGTGACACAGTTCACCTAAATGTGACCTAGTTTACCTAAAGGAAATTTGATTCCACCTCTGAAATTCTTCTATCTCTCTATTTTCTACATACTTGATCGAGTGAAAACTTGTTAAATATTGGTCCAGTTGAGGAGGATGCAGGCAATTAATTAAATGCAGACAAGGAAGTGTTAATGCAAAGGCTTGTGACATGTAACTGTTGGGACTGAAGGGGAGATAGTAAACTTGAGCTATTAACAATGATTAGATTTTGTTTAATATTTTTGCGTTTAGTCTACCAAAGGAAAAAAAAAATCTATATGACAGAAAAAAAATTAACAAGACAGAAGATGTATTAAAAAGTAATAATTTTAATATTCAAAAGATTTAAAATGTTTTTAAGAGCAATTTGTTGAAATTAAAAGGCTCTTAATTCTTAGAGTTATAGATATTTGAGATGTAGAAAAAACAGCTTTCCAGCAGCCAACACTGAAGATTTGAAAACAGCCAAAGCAAGTCTCTATTTATAATACTGTCCTCTGTAAGATTATGAAAGTCATTGTACTGTGCATTATTTGTGGTGGAAGGTAGTTAATTTTGCTCACTTCAGAGGTCCTGTACAGTCCAAAGCACCTTAGTGCAACAACCTAACAATTTTACATCTCTGAAAGAAAAAATGTGCTATTGATTTATACCAACCCTGACTTTAACTCTGGCTTTCCAGCATGGGACTGCTAAGTTTAAAGGCATTTTTCTTGCATGTGCCATAGGACAACACAGCTTTCATCTATACCTGAGCTGCCTTTCACCTCAGAGTGCTGGGGCTACCAGTTTGTGACACAGCAGGAGCTCTCCTGTAGCTCACACACTTCAGTTAGAGAAGCAAAATTTGGGGGTTTTAAAAAAATTTCCAGCAGATAGAGTTTTTGTGAATATGGATGATGAATAGAATTGACAAGTAAGTACAACATTTGACTGGACAACAGCACACATAAATCAGAAAACCAAGGTCTGAAATGCAAATCAAAGCCGCAGGACTGATGTGAAAAAAACCAAAAAACCCTCAGAAATAAGTATAAAAATCTGCCAGAGAACAATCAAAATTTTCAGTTAAAATTCCCTAAGCACAAGCCAAGACCAGAAGTGATTAAAGTCATATGTTCTTGAAGTGATATTTTCCAAACTATTAGCATCTTAAATTTCATCTCGTGGGTAGAGTGAAAAATGAGCCAAGTCTTTTAAAACATACTCCTTTAATGTATTTAGATATGGCACAAAAGAAATTAATTTCTTTCTTCATGTGATTGGCAGAACCAATAAAAGTTGTACTCTGACTTTTAAGAGAAATGCTTCTTACAGTTGTAAAATTGCATTTCTCAGTGTCTAGATACATTTTTTTTAAAAGAGGCCTCTAATCTTAACAACAGTTAAATCAAGTAGAAAATGTTACCTGATTAAACAAGCTGTTTTCAGGCCTTGAGAACTGATTGTTGAAAATGCTTTGCCCCAACTCTACAACATCTTTGTACAAGTAGAATTTTTTTCTATCTTTCCCCAGGGTGTTTCTCAGGAAGCAAAGCAGGCTTTGATCCTGAAGCCAAGTGATGGTGATGGTTTCCAGTGCTGGCTCACTGATGTCAAATAAAGCACATACTGACATTTCTGTCTCCCTCTTTGAGGGCACATAAGGTGATCTCTTCATTGTCTTTGGCCAACAGTTTCATTTAGTTTGTCAAAACCGAACAGCTTTGAGATCTCATGTGTCAGTAAGATCAAGAATGTTATTTACAGCAAGGTAAAGATAGAAAAAGAGAAATTTCACATCTTTAAGACACAAGATGTGGTGATGCATCCCTCCACAACAGTTCCTCCACAATCCCTGGGCCTGGTCTAGGATCTCAGGAGTTCCTGATGAACCTTGACCAGACCAGTTGGGGGATGAAGCATCTCTGACTGTACCAGGTGTTTTTCCATGACACAGGTGGGAACAACGCTGAGTGCAACAGGAACATCAACTGCCCAACCAAGGTGGGGAACAAAGGAAAATCAGTCATCCCTGGTGGCCTATTGTTATCATGAATCTATAATAGGTCATAATTATAATTGTAGTCAATCCTGTTTAATCACTTTACGATTATTAAATTAGTGGATGATTAAATGCTGCTAAATCCTTTTGCACCCTCGTCTTTTGTGTTTGCAACCTGACTCTTTTTTTACCAGGTAAATATTCTAAATTGACTCTCATATGATTGTCCTTCATGCATTAAGTAATAAAGTGGTGAACATCACCACTAAACTCTGTTGAAGTTGCATTTTCACAAATTCATATTAAAACCTGCTTTTTGCCGAGATCTTTGATGGCAATTCTTTAAGTGGCTGAAACCACTCATTAATGACACAAGGCCATAAGAAAACACTTAAATTAGCTCAAATGTGCACTGAGCCTTAAAATCTGAGTGACCCCACAGTACGGTGTTTTCTCCATCTAAATGAAGAAGGAAGGGACCTGCTTATTATTGTTCTCTTTGTGGTGGAATTTTTAGTGTTGTACAGATATTTTCAAAATTGCTAGATGTTATTTTGTGTCTGCTTGTGATATGAGTATGTATTCTTGTGAAATACGAGTGGGAGATATTAAGGAAATGTCACTTGAGGAAAAAAAAATGGAGAAAAAGCATTGCCAACAAGTATTAAAAAAATTGTGTAGGAGCTCAAGACCATCTCTGCATGAAATTCGACATACCTTGACTCTGCTAGACACCACAATGGTTAAGAATAGAAAGCAACAGTTATCTAAGCACTAAAAGTTGTCTTCAAGGCCAAACTTTGAAAAACAGAAGAGACACAGTGTTATTTTCTTCCTTCTTTCAGAGCTTTGAGAAGACTTTCAGTGATGTTATTCAGGTCATGAAAGCAAGGTGCTGCAGGGAAACATGCAGGAGCAAGTCCTCCTCCAGCCTGTGCTTCTAGTCTGTGAAGTTCTAAGCACCCTGTTCCTTTCATAATGAAAAGACTTTTTTCTTAGAATCTGATGCAGTACATAACAGAGGAAAAACCAGGAAAGATGGAAGAAAGGAAAAACCACCAACAGCAAAACTGAAATGAAGACAATTCACGTTTAGTGTAACATGGATGTGGTAAGAAAGTATTTTTATGTTTGCAGGTATGAATCTGAAGACTGATGGAATTGCCCTTTCATGCACTTCTAATCAGGAATATATTTATCAGTTCAGGAACCAAAAGACCTAATTGTGAATCACCCTTTTAAACAGAATTTCTCTCTCAGTAGCTCTATGTGGCAACACATGTGTAGTACAAGGGGATTTCATGTATGTTCTCCTATCTAAGCAAGAGAAATCTTATTAAAATATCTTCATTATCTTGCATTCTTTTTTCTTATTTTAAAGACAAACAAAAATAAAATTCCAAATGTCCTATTTTCAGTGTTGCAATTGAACCAATAAAGCTGCAAAAGCTCCAATAAAGCAGCAAAAGCTCCATTGTCAGGATCTCTGAAAATCAGGGCTGCTTCAGAAATGGAAATGAAGGATATTTTCTTGGATTTCAGGTTTCTGTCACACAAATTCCTTTTTCCTTGTGCCTGCTTTGAAAGGTCTCCTAATGAGTGTTGAAATCAGAGGGTAAAGTTATGCCACAGGGGTGTTCCCATGCAAACAGCAACTGTGGGATTCCTCTCTAACTGAGCACAAGCTAACCAGAGTCTTCAAAATTCCTGTCAGGAGTATGCACAAGAGAACGTGCTTAAGGAAACAAAATTAGAAAGGAGGCCTACACCATCATAATTTCTCATGCCTTTAAAAAGATAATACAAACACTACTATACAAAGTAATTTGGATGCATTTTTTATTATGCCTGGCATTCTCAGAGGCTGTAAAATCTCTTTTTCATGAGCAGCTATAGACATGGATTTCACAGAAAACAAATTTAAAAGAAAAAGACAGAAATCTCTGCTGTTTCAGATCACAAAATTATTTTGGAGATATTTTGAAGTAATGAAGATACCAGAATAGTCTTGGTAAGCCTAATACTTAGTAATCACTCAATAAAAAACCAAATACTACCTGATCTAGTTTCCATAATTGCTGCAAACTTACATTGCAGCAACTATGGAAATGAGGCAGGCTTATTTTCGTTCAGTATTTTAAAATGTTTTCTCAGTCATATTTATTCAAAATCTTCATGCCTATCTACCTCTAGCTGTGAAAAACAGGACAGAGAGGTGTTAAAGAAAAAAACCATTTGACTCTGACTTGTCACAAAGAAAAAATTTTCACCATTTGTTCTTTACTTCAAATATTTAAGCCTGAAATTCTTTCCTATCCATTCTTTGTTCTATTCCAACTTTTATCATACAGGGACTCTTAAACTTTGCTGAAAGGCTTGATTGGCAATGGGCCAGGTCCCCAGGTCTGCAGCTAAATTAAATAAAATAAAGCAGATTGCTCTAATACAGAAAGACTGTGTGACTGAGATTTATAATACATTGAGTTGCCTACTGAAATTCTTCTAGGAGATACATAAACACATCCTTAAATTTCTGTCTGGAGCTTAATCACGTTATTCCCTTTGCCTTTAGTGAGATTAAATCATGGGTTCATTGCTTGTGATTAAGCACTTTCCTGCCTTTTGGTGCTTTCTTCTACCAGTGCCCAAGGGCTGCACCCACAACCATCAGGTGCAGGACCACTCCGATGAGCATCAGCACCTGAGACCTGCAGAGCACGAGCTACAGCTGAATTCACCTGTGGCATGACTGGGGCCTGTCCTTTGCACCCTCCTGGTCTGAAATCAGAGCCCCTATTTGTGTGCACCACAACCCCTTCTCTGCCCTAGTTTTTTCTTAAATAAAACCCAAGTATGCAGAGA
Source organism: Nicator chloris (assembly GCA_013400495.1). Lineage (NCBI taxonomy): Eukaryota > Metazoa > Chordata > Aves > Passeriformes > Pycnonotidae > Nicator > Nicator chloris. The sequence goes on from WAAE01017182.1 coordinate 77,038, forward strand.
GATACCAAAATCATCCCAAAACAGAGCCACACACAAACAAGGTGCACACATGTCAGTAAGGTTTATCTGGAACCCCCTGAGCTGGACCAGTAGTGTGGCTGCATTTGTATTCTTAGGTTTGAAGTTTTTTCCTGTTCAGTTTTCTGACCTCCACTTCATTTTCATTTTCCACCCATATTACTCTGTATCCACATGGCTGCAACATTTTTGTGCACTGCACACACGTTTAGAATCAACAGACAAAAAATCCCCAAATGCTTCAAAACAGAAAACTTTTGAAAATAATATGTTGAATTAAATTAACTGGAAAACAGAGTCCTTGAATAGCTATTCCAAAGAGTTATACTTTTGAAGACCAACACAAAGCTTACAAAAATTGATTCTCCAAAGGTCACTTTCATCTTATTTCCCAGTAGTTGCAGAAAACAGAACACTCTACATCTCTAAAATAATTACAGAGGAAAATAAAAGTATTCTTAATTTCTTGATGCTGTGCATACTGAGACTAAAACTGTCTTTAGAGACACACATAATTGCAATTCATGAAAAACCACTTAAATGAGCACTAGGTAATTCTTTGAAAAAGTTCTCAACCTTCCTGTGCTACTTCAAAACTTCGTTTGGGTGGTTTAGAGACCTAAATCCACTCTATTGGTTTTCTGGCTAACTTATAAATAAATTTTGAAAGCTCCTTCTGAAATTTCCAGATTCATAAATGCTTGTAAGAGTTTTTTGTTTCTTTACCTTTTGGTTTTCTTGTATCAAAGACCAGCTTTTAAAAAAGTTATTTATTAGTGTTTATAACAAGGGTTTCCAGAGTGTTCCATGTACTTTCACTAAGTTTATGATCTGTAATCACAAACTGAATCACTGTCCTCATCCTTGTTCATTTGCAGGTGATATATGCAGAGAGAGATGAGGGGTAAAAAGATCTCTGGCTCTTCAGGCAGAGCTTACCAGACAAACTGCAGGGGCTCCCCATGGGAGCATCCCCCTGCAGGGCACTGACACTGGCTGGCACCCTGCAGGCAGCTGTGTCCCTGCCTGAGCTCATGTGCTCCCTGCAGAGTCTTCAGGTTCCCACAAGGAAAGGTAAAGAAAGCTTGCTAGAGATTCAGGGCAGGGTCTGGGATTCAGTGTTTTGGCCTTCCCAGAACTTCTGACAGTGAAAACTGGGTGCTTCCAACAATCACTCTCACACCAGCTCCAGGTAATCCACTGGATAAAGAAACAACTTGGTGAGGCAAAAGTCTGTGACACTGAGTCCCCAGTCTGCCTAAATCCTTATATTACCTTGGGTAAGTCACTTAAATATTTATCCAAACTTTCTCTTCCTCTGTGCAATGCAGTGGTTCCTTGCTTCTCATATGGGTAAATGTCAAGAATTGCAGTGCACTCAGTGATAATGGAAGCCATTAACTACCTAAATCAGCAACTCTGTATTGATCTGTTATCCATCTATTAAAAAGAACACCTTACAAACATAATCAACAAAATATCTTTTGCCCGATTTTGGGAATACTTTTGCAATTATGAGGCTGAAACTAATAGAAGTTACTTATGTTTCCAAGGTAGATTTGTACTTAACTCTTTTCAGATGTAGACTAGCTATTCCCAGAAATGTAACTGGCTTTATTCCTTTCAAAATAAAGTGTTATTAATACTAGTAAAATTGTTTATATTATTCACAGAGCAATCCAACCCATGTCATGACTCACATGGAACTTACTCAAGCATTCATGTCTTCCTATTGTCCTTTTTATTCACACTATTATCTAAATTATGCAAGTTTTTTTTTAAGTGCTGTGCTGTGATTTTTTTTCCTGCCTTGAATAATTACTTTTTCCTTTCTGATGATTTACTTGCTGAGCTAAAGTGGCCAGAGCTGGACACAATCGATGAATATATTATTATTTTTGCTTTCTGCAGGAACAAAAACATCTCACTATGTAACTTGTTTTCTGATGGCTTCAGACCTACATAAGCACAAAGCCTAAATTCAGCTTTGAGGCTGTTACACAAGCAAAAAGTCACATTAATGTCACATTAAAAATTACACTTTTGATAAGCTTTTTTAAACGTATCCTAATTTAAGGAAACACAAATTGTTCCTTGTAACAATCGTCCTTAGAAAATGCTTCTCAAACAGATGAAAGAATGAAATGTAAATAAATTGTGTCTGAATACTTAATATGTCATTAACATATTTCACTGTGTTTTAACATCCCCCCAACTATTCACAGGGCCTTCGAGATAGTTCCCTCCTCTATCTTTGTCACCACAAAATAATTCTTGCACACGGTGCACATTAAGCTTCTGAAAGCCCAAAGGACAAGGGAACAAAACAGTTTCTGTTTCTCCTAATTCTGCTTTTCTCCAAGGGCAATGGCATAAATTAGCACAGCTACACAAGAGTCCACAATCACCAAAGCAATACAAATTGCTCAATTGCCCTTCCCAGACCAGCTCACCGGAGCTGCGGCCCAGCAGGTGTGCTGTGACAGGATTTACAACAGGATAGCTGCAGCAAGGGTAGTGAGACAGGTTTAGTTAATTAACTAAGTATAGCACCAATCCCAGAGAGCACTGCCTCATATTTCCCTGTCAGGGAATTCTTTAGATCTTGGAGTGTCAGCTTTCTCTACTCGCTACTAGGTTTTCTTTTCTTAGTACATCAGAGCTTTGCACACCCTCTGCAACCCCACTGGAAAGCAATTTTTCAGCCCTGGTTTGCAGTGCAGATCATCCCTTCTCAGCCTAGTCTTGTGCTGCTTCCACACACTTATCCTCTAATTATGGTCATTCCTACAGTCTTCTCTCTATCTGACTGTAAGTTTTAAGTGTTCAGTGTAAGTCTTATGATTTTCAGAGACATCAGCATTTTATAGAGCTACTTTACTTTTTTCCCCTTTTTGCCTTTCAACCTAAAATTTGGGTTTTCTCAGGATTTTACAGGAATTAATTTATTAACAGTTGAGATAATATTTCATGCTTCTGTCAGGAGATAAACTTCTGACTCATGGTAGGGCCATTTTCACTTGTGAAAGAAGGCACGACATAAGCTGAAAGCATATATTCAACCCTTTCATTGCAAGGACAGTTGCCCTCTTGCCAGACAGAGTGAAGCTCAGTTAGGAAAGCACATTTCCACCTAAATTATTTATATTTCTTATAAGAGAAATTTATTGAATAGAATTTGATAGAAGTCTAAGATTGCTTTCAGAAACCACTTAAGTTAGAAAATCATTACGCATTTAAAGAGTCTGGCTTTGCTGCAGTGTGTTGGAGGCAGAGGGGCAGAAGCTGACTGACTTTTATTGGTTTTCATCCAAGCCTTTGCTATATTATCATGGCATTTGCTATATTATCACAAGAAATTAATTTGCTTGAAATACAGAAGTCAACTAAGGTATCCATAATTTTCACTTTTCAAAAGCAAGCTTACCATTGAGTTAGAAAGTTAGTATATATGTAAAGTCAGTGTTGTACACTGACAGCAGCTACCAGAAAGAAGTGAGTTCTGAAACCATTTAAGAACTTTTCTTGATTCGTGGTCAACCCCTACAGAGTTTTTCCAGAAGAAGAAAAATTCACATAATTCAGAATATTGTCACAGGATCTCTTGGGAAATCAAGATGGTTAAATTTTGTTATTTGTTTTTGCAGTGAAACAGGTTAGGAACATTTATATAAACTGCTGGGTTATTATTACAGTAAAGATCATAAATTTTTAAACTGTTAGAGTATTTCTGGGGCAATTTTGTGACCTGGCTTCTTTTCTTAGAGGAAAACATAACCCCCTTCAACATCAGTCAGAAATTTCCCAGAGTAAGTAAATATACCTGTACATGTGCATACAAAGATTAAAATCAAGATGTTCTGTAGAATCCATATGAATTTCAAATATTTTAGTGCAATAAAAAGGTGGAAGAAATTGTCTAAAAAGTTCTGCAAGATCAAGCCTTTATTGTCTGTTTCTAAAACTAAAATATTTTCAGCATTATCTCATGACATATGAGAATGGAATACACTTCAGTATGAATCAATATAATTTTTCATTGTCACATGCAATGGACCATATTATTTACATTCACTCAACTAACAAGACCAGTCTGCAACAATATAATTTTCCAGTTCAGTGATTTTCTTTTTTAACAACTCTTAACATTAATAAAGCTGTACCCACAAACGCATTAGATGTATTGCACATAAAATAAACTGCATTTTAACAACCTCAGCAGACATTGCCAAGTCCTGAAGTCAGCCAGGATCATGTGCTGCACAGTCTCAGTGCATAAAAGAGCATTAGAGGGAGCAGGGAAGATTCTGTCATTAATGCTGAGATTATTTACTTGGGCTGCTTTGTGGAACTGTCCTTCAGCTCTCTCTGTGTCCCTAAGCTCCTTGGGTGAGAGACACTGGCTCAGTCACACTATCACTGCTACCAGAAGAGCTCCTCCAGTGGGTCTACAGCTGCTTCTTACTGTCATGTTCAATTGTATGTCATATGGGGTCAACAAATGAGCACACTGTGGATAACTGCAACAATCTCCATCCCCAAACTCTTAAGCAATGTTCTTCTTTCTAGGCTGTGAAAGCAAGGCAGGCTTTCCTGCAACACACTCCAGGCCACTTCCCAGGATGGCTGTTTCCTTTGGCAAAAGGAAATCCCAGAGTGTTTTCAGCTGGCTGTGTTACCTCACCGGGGTTCCAGCAGGCACACAAAGAGGAATTTCACAAATATTGTGATAAAAAACATAAGCAAACAGATAGTCAGGCAAAGAGAAGGCTGTGAGCTGCCAGGCTGAGGTACAATGAGCCACGGATACCTTTCCATATAGATACATCCACAGGGTGAAGCACACTCCTCTGCTATTCCCTGCATCCCAGGGACAGTGTCAGCCCTGATGAGGATTCCCTCATGCTGTGTTCTTTTACTCACACTGTGTTCACAGGTTGGTTTTGGTTCTGTCCCATGAGATGTTCAGTGTAATAAACCAGAAATTTGCTTTATGCTGTGACTGAACTCCAGCTATGTCTTGACACTGAACAGCCGGTGGCTCTTGCAAGATACTTTTTCCTCACACAGAGAAGATAACTGTTTAAGTTGTGAAATGAAATCATAGCAAAACAAACAAACAAACAAATATGGTAAAAGGGATTTCTCCTAGCAAGAATGTGGGAATTCCAGGAGTTTATCCCGCATACAAAGGGGTAATGGGATGAATGAGTTGAGGCTTTTCAGATTAGATTTCTGAACAAAATAGGGCAGGTTGTGGAATTTACAGTGATTATATTTCTATCTAGGTTGGCTAATATTTGCACATATTTTTATAATTAGAGATGCTAAAAAAATTTCAAAGAGAAAGGACAATTTACAAGAGTTAAACCCACAGCATCAAACTGGACAAAAGAAGAAAGAGAATGTATTTTCCCTAAAATATTATTAGCTTGAATCTGTCTGATTTTCTAAGAAAAAAGGAATAATTTCAGCTTCCTGACAGTAAAATGAAATCTGCTATAAGAAGCCGAATGCTTAAGTGTAAATTACAGTAAATGAAAACTCTTTACAAAATAATGGCTTTTCTTTTTCGAAGTCTAAGACAAGAATAACAGATTTCAGCATCTTACATTGAAAGAAGGGAAATTAGGAAAAAACATAGAAAGCTACCTTTCAGGAAGTAAATTCCTGAATAAAAACCATTTGGTAACAACCGATTCCCCCTGCCCAATTTCAGCCTTACTTTTATTGAAGAGTAAGTGAGGAAAAGAGCACAACCAGAGAAGCTGTGTTTAGGACTTGTGGCCATTCAAGTAATTTTCATTGTACGGCTGACAGGCCCCCAGTAAGAGAGGAGAGCAGGTAACCCCTCTGTGCAGGTGAACTGAAACTCTAATTCCTTAGCCATGGGAGTTAGCAGTGCTAGATAACATCCAGTGAAATGCTTTGTCTCAGTCTACCTGATTTAGCTGTGAGATATTTTATCTGGCTTTGTACTTCCATGGCCTGTTTGTATTTCAATAAAGCTTTATGAATGGAGGCTCAGCCAAGTTTCTCCAGTCTCCTTTATGCATTCTTGTGCTCATCAGCATTTTCTCTGCTGAAAGATAAAACAGCAGATCAACAAAGGCACAATTTTTTTGCTTTATTGCCATGTCATGCTATTTGTCACACTAAAGACCACTTTATAGGGTGGGCATTTTAATGGTTTTGAAGTACGTTTAAAGTAATTGACGAAAATATTACATGAATTTCAGGTTCCCCTAAAACACAGCAGAGGATGTTTTCTTCCTCAGTCCCAGAGACTTTATTTATTCTCCTACATCACTTCAGCAGCCCCTCAGCACACATATGCACTGAATGAGGCAGACAACTCATAAAACAGCTGTTAATCACCTTCAATAGCCCAGCTGCCAGAGAGTTTGTTAATTCAGGGCACAATATTCCAAATACAGTTGTGGCTTCAGGACCTGGCCAGCACCATGACATTGCCATATTTCTAAATTACTTTCCCTTTTGTTTTATCGAAGTTTGTTCCTGTTATAACTCTTCAGAGCCTGAGAAACTCCTGCCAAGGGCTAAAGGTTAGTTTTAAATAAATTGACAACACACCTACTGCCTTGGTCCAGATGCAGTTTATTTTACTTCTTACTACACAGAAATCTGGTTATGTCCTGGGAGGAGTCTGTCAGTGCAAATGGGAGCTGCAATAAGTTCAGACATGGTATTTCCTGAAAACTACTGGGACATAAAACAGTGTGACCAGTCAAGCCAGAAATGTGTGATATTAAAGACTGCTGGGGCTGAATGCACTCTTTCTTACAACTTGAAAAATTCCTTTCTTTCAAATGTTTAGTCCTGCCACATTCTGCTTTGTGACAGAAGCAGAAAAATCTATGCACAAAGAGAGAAGTCACAGTCTATGTTGAATCACCTTTATTGGAAATAAAAGAATTTGATCTTTCTGTCTAGCTCAGGAAAGGGAGAAAAGATTCATGTTCATGTCCTACACTTTGGGCTTGATCTTTCTCTTCTACCTGGGGAATAAACTTTTAGCTAAGCTCTGCACAGGGAACCAGTCAAGACAATGCTTTTAGCATGTTTCTATGTCTATTTTACAGTAATGGAGCTTTGAAAGTCAGCAGTGTGATGTTTTGACCTGCTGGCAAAATGTATTCTTTTAATATACATATTCTGCATTTGTTTAGAGTATTTTCTATGGAATGCAACCAGTTTTGACCACGTGGCTCAGACAGTTTATGGGAGTCAGCAAATTACCTCTGTTCTTAGATGTAATGTTGTAATGCTTCTTTTCTGTGTGTGTGTGTGTGCACATGTAATCATTATCATACATATTGTTCTCAATTAATGCTCAGCCAAGGAAAGTTGTGGTAGAGAAGAGGGAATCCTTTACCTGTAACCATACACAGCTTTTACTGTAGTGTTTTGGAAACTAGGTTGTGTGTGAATTGACTGAAGAGTAATTTTTTACTCTACATCTAGAGAAATCATTCCTTCTCAGTTGCAAGACAGATTTTTCAACACTCTGCTTTGACACTTTCTTCAGAATTTCTATTCAGTACAGTGACAGCTCAAATACTATGTTCATTGGGAGGTGGAGATACACCATTCTCAGGGACTGACATACAGAAAGAAGTAGCAGTGATTATGTATGCGTATATGAATTTTTTTCTAACTCACTCCACATTTTTCACACTGCCTATTGTATTCTTTAATGATCAACAAGCTATTGAGTATTTTCTTTTTTTTTCCTTGGCACCCACATTTAGCAATCCTAAATGCCTAGAATTAATTGCAAAAAAAACCTCCTCCTGGTCTTGAAGGTTCTGGGTCTCTCAGGACTTCCTTTCCTTACATGGGTTTGTTTCAAACAAAAACAGTTTTTTTCTGGTGAAGGGTGTGGAAGTATTCATTGCCCAGAGAAGGAGAGAGGTTTTCCCTTCAAGCAGCCATCTACATGTGGGAGCAAAGAATTCCATAGGCTTTGCAGGAGAGGTGCCTCTTAGGGAAAACACAGTGGCATTCACCTGTCCTTTCCCTTCATAAAAACTCATCTCCTCTTGCAACTGGAGTCAGACTTGATGTGGCAATTCTGTGTAAAGTTGGGGTCCATTGCTGAAGAAAAGGCAAAAAGATAAAGACAGGGAAATGTGCATCATATGCTACATCTCCTACACCTGCAACAGGTCAGCCTAATGTTGAGATATTTTTATTAACTTTGGAGAATAAATAACATAGACAAGGAATTAGGCAGTAAAGGAATTTAAGACTAAACAGCAGCTCTGCTCTGTAACTTCCTGTTTCCTCTTCCACTGCAAGACAATCACATTATGTATTGTTTCTATAAAAGAACTGTGAGTCACTCTAAATAAAGTTTATTCACTATTAGCACAGAGAAAGTAAAAGGTTCTTTACCCTCCTATGACAGAACACATTCCTAGCCTGAGTTCATTGCCAGCTATGGCCCCATTGCTCTTTGTACAGCACTGTCCTTCAGCTGAACTTCACCTTCGTGCTTCTGGTGATCCTCAAAAGTCCCGTTTGAATTGTTCTGACTTGCAAAATGAACTCAAATTATTTTCCTCTAATCCCACAAGACAAGAATTCAGTTATTGTGGTGATAGTTGTAGTCTTTCTCTGAAAATATTCCTGCTGAGATTTATGTAACAATTAAAAAATCAAACAGAATTTTCAGCAGGTTATAGACCAGGACTTACCATACTTCCCTCTGCTTCCCTACCTGAAATAAAAACATCCCCCTTTTGGTTGCATTGGTGATTTTCATTGTACAGAAAATCCTCATGTCCATCCCAGGATGAATTATTTTTAGTTCCAGAAGATGAGTTCTCAGGAAAAACTTTGCTCCCAAGAAGAAATTTTGTTATTTATCAACGTATTTATCCTTGCATTTTGTGCTTCTCACTCTGAAGCACTTCCATGAGATGGTCAGGGATGGGATGAGTGCTGCTCGTAGAGGAGCCCACAGAGCTCCCCTGGCAGGGAAGACAAGGTGGTTGTGTTTCCTGGTGGCAGAGGCTCTGTCTTCAGAGACATACACAGAGTCTGGGGGTTAAATACACTGCTGCCCCTGAAAGGACAAATTGTTCAAACTTATGGCAAAGAATATCCTCAAGTTTGTTCCCCTGTGAAGCTCCTGTAAACCTGCCTTTTCATGAGAGGACTGGTGCTCTTCCCACACACCTGGCAACTACCCCAGTGCATGGCAAAAGTTACAGTGGCAGGAGTAAATATACACAGACACTTATTTACAGCTTGAACTTGACTTTTCGTTCATCTAACTGCACTGGAAGGTGAATTGAAATTGTCTGAGGCCTAGAACAAAATGGGAAGGTGTGTTTTACCTTGTTGCAGATGTGCTATCAAGAAAGATGCCACTGGCTAGACATGCTGCTTGAATTTAAGAGAAAATAACCATCTGCCTTTCAGCATACTTCAGTACCGAACAGAAAAATTGGTTCTTTGAAACAGAAATTAGTTCTTCATTCACAGTTCCTGGAAGGAAGCTCAAATTGGAAAAGTTGTCTAAAATAGATGAGTTTGGAGATAGAATTTTGTACAATGGAATTGACCCATTTAATTAAAAACTTGGTTGTCAGTTGCTGTTTTCTTTCAAACTGAGGTAACTCTGAGGTTGAAGTGACACACATCACTAAAGATAGAGCAGTGCAAATAATGGGTTCTGTTCCAGCTGCAAAATGAAGAAAGGTCTTTTGAATTTGATAGAATGTTTTTCTTTTTTCTTTTTTTTTCTTTTTTTGGAAGAAGTGTTTTTTGCAAGTGGTAATGAAAGTCTGAAGAATGGTGCAAAACACATCAAAAGAAATTATTTCATCTTGTCCAGATAAAATGGGATACATACCCTTGAGCTGTGGGGCAGAACACGAGCTGAAAAATCTACCAGAACTGCATATTAGTAATTCAGCTCAAAGCCAGTGAGCTCCTCAGAAGGGCTTAGAGGAGCACCAGAAATATTAAATAGGTGAAGATCCTTGTTTGTGTGATGCTGTCACTCTGCCTGTGGTGTGTCTGACTGAGTTCTGTTAGAAAGAGTTCTCTTTACAGGCTCAGTGGTCACACAAAGCACAGACACAGGTGACCTGCGGGGTCACAGCAGAGCTGACACATCCTGTATCTCCCACACATTCTGCTTTTCACCTTCTACCATTCCTCTGCAGCCTGCACCAGACAGACCCCAGAGCTACAGTCTTATTTGGCTTTCCCTTGAGCTTGACACAATTTTATCCAGAATAGCTGGTGTCCAACTCATGGATTTATGTCTCTTAGGCGTCTTTCTGTGGGCAAGTAATCCCCTTAAATTCTTTTGTAAAGCCACTAAATATAAATGATTTTCTTTTTAGGTTCTGCAAATTATCAGCCTGAACTCTGACAACTGCACTTAATTCCAAACCCTTTGCTTTAAAGGTTTCAACCCTCATTCTTAACTCTTTATCCTCTTCTACTGCTTAGTATAAGCTGACTTGGAAAAAACCCCTCATCTTCATCTGAAAAACTAGAATAATTAAAGTAAAATATATTTTTTAAATTTTTAAAATATTTATTCAAAAGCAAAATATTAAGTAATAAAATTATTAAAGCTTGTATTTTAGAGCCAGAGAAAAAGAGTATGGAATTCATTAAGGACTTATTTGTGCAATTAAATCTATAGTTCTTCCTACAAACCACATAAAAACTCACACAACAGAAAACACTGTAATTCAATTTTCTCTCTTTAACTTAATTATCCACTTCATTTCTTAGAGCCATATAAAAACGCTAATTTCTTTTCTTGTTAAAGCTCATAGTGAGTTTTTAAACAGAATTTATTTGACTGTGCTACTGTATGTATCTCAGTTATGTCATGCCTGAATTCTGGAAACTAGACTATCCTCACAGAGGATTGAAAGCAAGGATTTGTTTTATTTAATTTTAAAATGCTTTGTTAACTGCTTGAGTGCTGCCAAATGAAGCTGCTAAATCCTCACAAGAAGCATTCACTCCTGTAATACCATCAACATTCAAAAGAAAGCTGACAAACATGACTTTCTCCACAGAACAGCAGTATTAGAGCAGGCACTGCAGGCTTGAGCAGGAAAGATGAAGCAGTTTTCAGGTTGGCTCTTCTCCATGTTTTCATTAAGGTGACCCCTTCACTGGCATAGCTCAAATGGCTCACTCTCAGTGTGGTACTTCCATCCTTTATCACTTGCTGAAAACACCGAGCACAACTTAGAGCCTCAGCTGTGTGGGTTTCAGTATTGGGGAGTGTCCTGGTTCAGGGCAAATTTGGGAAGAACCCTCCGAATGGGATCCTCTGGAAGCAAGCCCAAAACAGCCCTGCCCCCTCAGTTGGTTCAGGAATAAACTTCCTCTGAGAAAAGTGGAAAAAACTATTTATTTAACAAACAAAAAGCCCACTAACGCCAACAATTGAATAATATGAAACAATAAAACCTCTCCTGCTCCAAAAGGGATGAACAGAATGAAAGTGTCCTTGCCGTGGGTGTACCTTGGCTCTCTCTCTCAGTCTCTCTCAGGCGGGCCAGGCCCCGGTGGGCCTCAGCTGTGAGCTCCCGGTGTCTCTCTGGTCTTTTCAGTCCAAGACAGATTTTCAGTCCCAAGAAAAAGGCAAAGAATCTGTCCAGGAACCTTCTCTGCTTCAGCTAGCCAAAAACCAATTAAAAAGGAAAAAAGGAAAAACACTCTCCATCCGTCTGTCTGGAGACAGCACAATCCAAAGGGAAAAAGAATCTGGAGGAGTCAGAGCAGCTCCTCCAAACAAAAACTGTGCGCTCCTTCCCTCTTCACTCTGGCCTTAAAGGTACAGGACACAATATCCAAGACAAACAGGGCAGACAATTTGGGGATACAAGCATCATAAAGTCACCCTAGGACAGGGAGCTTTAGTCAGCAGCAGCCAGGGAGGAGCCCAGCCGCTGTGTCAGCACTGTGGGGCACCTGTGGAGTTCCAGCTTCCCGGGTTTTGGCTTACTGAAATGTTGTTGTGTGTTTATGTCCAGTTCACTTCTTGAGGCACTAGTTTCATAGGGTTTCTGTCCTTCCTGTGCTTGTTTAGAAAGAGAATTTGCTGTATGACACCATGAAGTAAAGACAGGGGAGAGAGAGAGTATCCCGAAGTGCAGGAAAGGGTTCTTCACTGTCAGCAAAGCTTTCACCCAGGGAAACTGTTATGGAAAGAAAATGCCCTAGAATGATAAATATATTGACTGTCTTAAAATAAAATTGGTTAGAGTCATTATCTGCTAAAAATTACATCTAGATTTTATGTAAAACCACAAAGACCAAAATCCTGTTTCAGACTACAATCCATTAAAACTAAAGCATGTGGCAATGGAACCCATTACTTGAATGCTTGGAAAATATGACTTGAATGAAGTATTTCTTTCTGTTCAGACTGCATTTAAGAAACATTGTTCTCTGTGATGAAGCAGTAGCTTCTGACAAAATCTAACCACAATATTACAGTTGTTGTTCTTATAGAAGGAACTAAAACCAAGACAAAAAGTTCCATGCATTCTTCTCATTCTCAGAGCCAAAAATATTTTGAATTTTTTGAAAGAGAAAGTAGTCAACTGCACAGAGATATATAACCCCGATTCTTGGGCTGTTTATTTTTTGACATATTTTACATTTTGTTCTTCTGGTACTTGATGTTCTACTGTGACCATCACCGAGGTGAAAAGGGGTTAGCTGATTAGAAGATTACATTTACACTGTCTGTTCCAAGTGGCCTTCTGATTACTCTCACGTCTCAGATTTGACTGTCATCTTTATCCCCAGGCTGCAAGTATATATTTCAAAGTCACTAACAACATGCACTCCACAAACTCCACATGGTATACTATTTGCTAGGCAACTGTGTAAATGGCAGACATTGTTTCAATTGTTTCATTTCAAATTAGTTGAGTGTCTTACATCTTCAGAACAAAGAAGCATTAGTAATTAATCTTCTAACAAAGGGAAAAAAAAAAGAGTAAAAATTTGCTTCCTTGTCACAGAAGTGGAGAGCTAAGGCACTGTTGAGCTGAATTCTGGGTTTAAAAGGGTCTTATTGAGTCAAGAGCAGTTCCTGGTTAATGTAAAGTTGTTTATTACATGAATGGATCAGTCTCAAAGGCAAAGAGTTCTAGGAATGTGGTTTTTCTAAAAGCTTATGAGATTTGAGGCTCCAGAGGGGTTAAAACAACAACCTGACAGAAAGTCCCAGCCCAGAGAGCAAAGGCAGTCTCCCAACACCAAGATGTGATTCCCGGCTGCGAGGCAAAGCCGTTTCCCATTCCAGAGGGCAAGGGTCCTGGTGGTGGGGGAGAGAGAGGGCGAGTCCCGGCAGTGATCCCAGCAGCAGCAATAACAGCGATAGAATAGATAGATAGATAACCTGAGAGCAACCCTCGCAGTAATTACCGGCAAAGCCTCGTCTGCAGCTGTTCCAGCAGAGCCCCATTCTCTCTGTAGTACCTGGTGTAGAGGTGGATCAATTCATCGAGTGATCGATCAATTGATGCCATTGTGTAATGAATAAAGGGCAGGAGAGTTTTCTCCTTAAAAATGCCTTTATTAGTGATCAGCTCGGATGGGAGACCCGACGGGTCGGACGCACGCTGCTGCTCCCACAGGTGACATGGAGAAGGAGGAGGAGGTTTTGCAGCTTTGTCGCTTGAGTGCAGTGCGACAGAGCTGGGGCTTTTGTCCTTGCAGCAGTACCAGAAGGCGATGTGTAGTTGCACAGCCAGGGTTCACACCCCTGTCCAGGTGTCTGCCAGTTAGGGTGAGGGAGTGAACAGTCTGAATCACAAGCAGGAGGCAGATTGCCATAATCCCAAATCAGAGGTGTCACTTTGGGTCCTCTAGAAGTAGGTTGGCTCGTTTTATTAGGGGCTAAATTGTGGGAATACACAAGTTGGGGAGTGAAGCAGACTTAATTATCATATCTAGTTTGATAACTAAGATGCTCTGGTGAGAACAAACAGACCTTTGGAGATTACAGAAAATGAGATTACATCTGTTTACCGGAATAAGGAAATGAAATGAAACCTTCCTAAACAAGATATGTTGTAAAATGCATAAGTTTGTCTTACCATGCTTAACTTTATCTTTGTAGCAGTAAATATTAACCTTCCTAGAAATAGTATATAAGCTTTGGAAAAATCTCAGTAAAACCGAATTCTGATCACTGAATCAGGGTTCCCGTCTCTCACTCAACTACCGATACTAAATAGTCTTAAGGCTACGGCGTTTGCATACCTAAGTCCTTATGGGATTACATTACCCTCCTCCTCACGATCTCTGGCGCCGTTTTCGGGGAGCAGTGGGGATGAGACTCCCCGGGATCCCCCAGGGAAAGGGGGATACAACAACAAGGTATTTAGCACCAGGGAACAGGGAATAACAACAAGGCAATTGATAACAGTTAAGGAGATAAAGATAGGACAATCAACAGGTGATTAGCCGCTTTAACATTCTAGCTCAGCAATGTGAGAACTTGTCCTGGGATCTTGCTCCCTACAATTGCTCAGGAAACTGGGGCTTTTTATCCATAGATCATAAATGTGTTTTCATGTCCTAATCTATAGGTTATCCAATCAACTAAGTACAAAATTCTAAAACATTCTTTCTGCACCAATCTAAACCTGATTCTAAAAGTGCGTAAAACCACAAAAATCTACACATACAGCATATCTTATTAACATAAAAAGCTCGATCTCATTAATGTAAAGATTGCACTTCTTCTTATGTAGAACTGTGAGCAGTGTTCCACTATGTTTTTGTTATGTCTAAAACTAAACTACCAGGCCTTAGGTCTCTGGGCCTTGTGCTGGCTGACAGCTTTTTAAGACACTTAGAGTGTTTCTGCTTAAAGCTAAAACCAAGACTTATACTTCATGTCCATGTGGCTTAATATATTTTACTTTCTCAAAAGGCTTTAATTCAACACCTGCATTTTTCTTTCTCCCTGGGGAACCCAGGGGAACATGTACTCCAACATGGCACAATATTAAGTGGTAAACAATTAAATAATGTCTATAGGCAGAAAGGATTTCTATATAAGCTGCACTTAGACACTGGGTAGTGAATATTAAAAGGTGGACCAGTGTGGTACCAAGGGGATGGACTGTCTGGGAAGAATGTTTGTTTCTAAGCAGATTGCTATTAGTATTCAGAGATCTCAAAAGAATCCTGCAAATTGACAGAGATACATTTTCAAGAAGATAAAAGTCAGTAAAAGAACAGGAGTTCAGAATTCCCTAATCCCAAGATGCTTCTGATACTGCTTGCACTCCTAATTGTTTGTTCACATTCATGTATTTGCATAGCAAGAGCAAAAATATTTAGTATTTGAAACACAAATTTCAGGCATATGTCAACATGTCACACTAGAATTGCCTTGGCAGTGCTGTCCTGATGAGACTTTGGTTTGACTTTAATGTCAAGAGGAGTAATTCAATTTGCAGTCAGAAATACCTGGAACTCTATTCTGCTCGCTGGCCTGCAGCCAGGTCACACTGGGTTGTGATCTCATAAACTTAAAGGAGTCAGCATGGATCAGAACTCGAGGAAATGAGCATTCAGTGATTTAGAAGCGATGCTTCTCATCTCAAATCAGTAATGTCCCAAGATGGCATTGAGGGCTCAGTTCCTCAACAAAGCCATCATTCAAACTGAATATAAACCTGATGCTTTGACAGTTTGAGTTTATTAAAGATCCAGGCTACTTTTCAGTGTCCTCAGCTTACTCAGCTCTCCAGGCTGACCTCTGCATGTTCCTGGTGCCCTGACCAGTGATCTCTGAAATTGTGCTCTCCTATCCCATCCCATCCCATCCCATCCCATCCCATCCCATCNTAACAGAAAAATAGCCCCAGGAGCTTATCAGGGATGAGTCATGGAGGGGATGGGGAACACTGTCCCACCGGTTCCAACAGCTTATGAAGATGGTAACAGAATACATACTTTTGGATACATCTTACACTGTAACTTAGGACACCATCCCATCCCATCCCTGATGTGTTTTCTGCACAACTTTTACTGATGTACAAAACGTATCATACAGGGGAAGGTGCAGCCATCCCTGCTTCTTTACAGCTGGAAAAATGTTAAAGTACACAGAAGTTTTGAGTGTTTGTGCAGTCAGGAAAAACCTTAACAGTTATCAGAAAATAATCCCCTAAATATAGATAAAATGTAACATTTTCTCTTGTCAGAGGCAGTGATCATCACTACATAGTTTGCAACATGTAAGATTCATTTACCTTTCAGAATGAGTAGTATAACTGTAGCATGAAAATGTTTATCTGGGAACTATATTAGCTATGTCCACCAAAAAATTGAGAATAATGAAAAAGAAGGATAAAGAAGATAAGCAATTGACTGCTTTCTGACATCAACAGGTTTTTGAGAAACAACAGAAGCAAAGGAAAGATGATTAAAAAAGAGGTGGAAAGTAACATGGTAAAGGAATACACTTGTTGAAATGTCAAAAGAAGACTGAAGTAAAAGTATCTGTAACCACTAAAGGACCTTTTTTTAATGTCAGATTTTGAATAAACAATGTCATTTAAACAAAGAGTAGAATTTTTTAGCAAATTGATTGGCATAGCATTGCAGGCCAGAGTTCCAAGAAATCATGGTTGGCAGAAAGATTTATCTAATGAGGCCTTTGTGCACTAGAGAACCAAAGGACTGCTTTTACAAAGCTATAGACTGGCAACTACTGAGATTTGTGAACCTCAGATTGGGTGTGGTACCAGCTGCAGCAGGGATGCTGTGGCAATTTAGCCTGGGTCTGCAAGAAGAGGGAAAGAATATACCTTAAAAATCCGAATCTATGCCATGTATAACAAATACTAAGCCTTTAAAAGCTACAATTGAGAGACTGCTTCATTTGGGGTAATTCCTTACCTGTACAATCAGTTTGTTTCATCAATCACTAAACTTTAATGTCACAATATACTTCTGATGTGAAGCTGTAAATATCAGAACATGGATTATTTGGTTTATGATACGCCTGTCCTGAGACGTCAAGGGAGAAAGAGGAAGAGCGACAAATGCTTCGTACCAGTTTCCCTGATGCCCGGCTCTCCAAGGGTAGCAGAACTATTTGCGAGCGATCTGGCCCACAAGGGTCAGCAAAATCCAGAAGCTGCACCAAAGTATTGATTTCTGTTCTCTTTGGCCTTTCTTACAACTGAGCTGGATGTGTTTCTCCTACTGAAAGATAAACTTGCTGAGCAAGGATGGTTGCTGTACCAGTATCTTTACTGTCATCTCACTCCTTGAGTAGTTCTGTGAAATAATTGAAGCAGAGCTTTAACAAAGTTAAGAAATAGAATAAGCACATCCTAATCTGTATATCTCTTGATATTTTGGTTTTCATTAGTTCAGATGATCAGTATTACAGAGATGCAGCTCAGAGTTCATATTGCATGTGTTCTGGTGCTTTGGACCCACATGAATAAGAGGGGATATTTTTAACTCCTAAATCCAGCATTGTAATTCAAACCACATATTCTATCTTATGATTTTATGAAATAGAATTATTGCCTGCGGATGTTAATTTCCAAAGAGAACAGTTCTCTCTTCAGAACAGGTTATTATAGATGTGTAGCTAAACTATACTCACTGTCACTCAAGAAGAGAAAAAGCCTCAAACCAGTGGGAAATATGACAAGGGAAAATGCTAGGAAAGCAGTTTAATTTTGAATATATAGTAATCTTCAGCTCTTGGGAAAAAAAAGGCTAAAATATGAAGACCTAAAATACAAAAAAAAAAAAAAAAAAAAGCGAGACTAAAATAATAATAAGCTATCACTGAAAAATAAAAATATTCAGGACCTGGATCCTTTGAGGATGCACTAGAAGCCTGATAACTGTGGGGGCATTTAAAATGAAGAGGGGGAAAAACGATTGGCATTGTCATGTAAGTGTATGACATATTCTAGGAAAAAGAGGCATAAGATGACAACATCAGTCATTTGAAGTTGTTTTGTATAAATACAGCTCAGGCTTTGATAAAAAATAAATAGATGCATATTGATGCAGTAGAAGTACCAGTGAAGTGAATAGAAATTTCAAAGTTGTATAGGTATACTCCATGTAAAGTAAAAAGTACTGCATTTCTCTGTGAAAACATCCTGGGAGATCACTAAATTTTCTAGTTCATCTTTTCTTAAATGATCTATTTACCTCATTTTTTCTTCAGCCAGAAATTCTCACTCACACACTGAAAAAGTGAGAGAGAAAAATTGCTCATCTGAGAATTTCTTTCCATGTCAGATCTTGACGTGTTTTCTTTAAAATATAAACTGGACAGAAGCAGATGTATTTTCCACCTTTTTGGTTTTTTTTATTCTCATCATGTCTAGAATGGGTTTCCATAAAAAATTTGCAAACATCCAAGCAAGCCCGATGTTTGCTTCCATTTTTCCCCCATTTTCACATATTGCTCTTATAAGTCCCTTCAGCCCCTGACCCCTAGAACTGCATGCCCTTCCCAGTAAAGCATTCCTTTTTTTTCTAAAGGAATTGACCAAAAGCTGCTCTCAGTCAGCAGGCACCTTCCATGCCCAAAGAATGTTCATCTGCTCAGGAATGTTAAGGATGCACCACGAAGCAGGATTAAAGAATCAACTACCTGTAACTTGAGTAGCAGAAGTCATCATGGCTGAAAGCTGATCAGTGAAATGACTTCACAGCTGAAAGCAGCGCCTGAAGACTGATCTCAGCTTACAGCAGAGACCAGAAACACGTCCACCGAGGGAAGATCAAACCCTTTTGGTGTAACCATGCACCTTGGTGCTGCAGAGTGATGGCTTGCACACTGCTCTGGAGCTGGTTGAGTAGGCAGAATTGCTCTACAGGGACACAGTTTTCAGTGAATGACTGGCAGACAAAATCCTGAGAGAAAAGCAAGTCAGGCAAATCTTACCAGGCAATCCCTGAGAAAGATAAAGGTGTTTTGGGTTTGGTTTTTTTTCAAGAAGGTTATGTAAATATGTTGAGCTAGTACTCCCTGTTGAGCTATTACTCACTGTACAATTGGCTTAAGGCAATTACAATCCAACACAAAAGCTAATCTGCATGTAGACTCAATTCAACTATCCAAAATCATGTTCAACAGCATTTGCAACTGCATACAGTCCCTCTGAAAATCACTGGGAAATTACTTTTCAACTTACACTGTGCCTCTGTGTCATAAAAATGTGCAAGAAAGCACTCTAAGCACAAAATAACTTACAATAAGCCATTTGAAGTATTTAGAATTTATTTTCTTTAGGGAAGAGTTATGAGGAAAATATTATTTAAAAAAAGATTCCCTCAGTGGCTGTGTGTCTCACCTTTACAGATAGACCGCCACAATACTGTGGAAAAAAACTATTGGACTATTCACCAGTGGAAGACCATAAACTTTTATTTTCTTTCAGCTCCAGTGGTATTTACAACTTCACAAACATTGTTGGTGTCTGTACTAAAAGGTCAAGGAATAAGATTAATGCACTTGGAAAGATCCTTAAATAGTGTTGTGGCTTCATGAAATGTCACCTTTTATAGCTAGCATTCATTTTCAATTCTTGGATTTAATGTGATTTTTGATAATTGAGCTTTAAGAAAAAATATTTTGTTGTTTTAATTTTCATCATTAGCAAATTATATTAAAACACTACAAATAACCTAGAGATAAAAAATAATGTCATGAAAGCTTGACTTGTTCTTATGATAACAAAGTGCAACACACAGCTTCAGTTTCAGCAGTCTGTCTGTAGCAATCCAAATTCAGAAATCCTGGTTATCATAGGAATATCTGTTCAGCTTCTGCTGTCTCTCTGAAACAATACAAACTAAAGAGCTTGGACCATTTTAAGCAAAAATGATTGCTTTAAACTTTCAAGTGGAATACATCAGTTGAACAATTTATTTCTTGCATTCTTACGCAGTTTAGGCACATTGCAAAGGAACTTTCATCAAGAACTGCTTAAGAGTTACACCAAATAATTGTGCAAAAGCCTCAAAGATCAGAGTGGGAGGAAAAAGGAGACAGTATGATTGATCACTCAAAGTCAGCAGTGTTCATATCCTGAGCAAGGCACATGCTTACTTCTCAGTGAAAGGGAAGGAAAGCCAATGGGATGAAGGAAGCAGGGAGTTATTTTTGCTTTCTTTTTATATCACTCATAATTTTGAAGACACCTATCATGTTTCTCTCATCCATCTCTTTTGTAAACTCCATTTAAACTCCAGTCTCTTCAGTGTTCCTCACTATGAAAGTTCAAACAAATCTGCAATTATTTGCCCTCCATCCTATTTTTCAATATATCCTTTTCTGGTAAGTTAACATGAACAATTAAAAAGAACCATGTTTGAGCATCAACACTGTGTTAGAGAAACAATCATTATCAATATTTATAAATTATTTAGTATGCATGTGTACACGTGTGGGAATATATCCCTAATACAATATATTCTGGTTTAATTTGCAGTGAAGTCTCGATTACATCTTATTATGAGAGAAGAGGCAGCTGGACCCAGGAGATGTTGCAGACCACAGTCCTTTATGCCAAGGTGGAAAACAGGAGACAAAGGCAGCAACATAACTCGGCGCTTGGTGTTAGTCAGCAGGAACTGTGCAGGAGCCATTTTGACATTGGAATAAATGGCTATGAAATATCAAATATATCACTGTTTGTCTTCAACTGTGCTGCTACAGAATGAGAGCTGGGTGCTTGAGCTTCATTTGCCTCTTCCTGCCCAGAATGGCATAAAAGACTTTGGGAAAATTCCTGCCAGGGTCTCCTGTGCATCTTACATGAAATAAAATCTCATGACATCTCACAGGATCTGTACTTGTCTCCCCCTCTTCCAACAACATATGCCTGAAATCTTGTGATTTCATTTGTCCCTATTCAGTTTTTAGGCAGACTGCCATTGGGGAATTTTTGGTGATGCATGTAGAAAGCTTCAACACTCATCCTTGGCCCAAGCAATACCTCATTGCCTGTCAGCATTTTCTGATATACAGAGAAATCAAACAAAGGGATTCCCTGTCTCAAAATTTCCTTAGGTGATACAACTACTGAAACGGAAGAAATTCCCCACATCTGCTTGACATTTCAAAACAGAAAAAATGGGTTAGGAAAACAAATTTTTAAAATCAGTTGTAAGGAATCTATATTGGCCAGTCCTACTGTCAACTTACAAGATTTTTGTCCCCTAGTGCAGGTGTCAGTGAGGTTATTTCCCTGTCTGTGATTACTCCCAGGGGATGAACAGAGTGTGCACATGACCTCAGCCTGAGAAATGGCAATGTTTACGAGTAGAACAGCTGCATTTCATGTCATCCTACAGCAATAAAGTTCACAAAATACCATAGTGGGATATACAGCTGTAGAAACCAGTAAGGCCAAACTGCAAAGCTATGGTAAACTCAGCAAACAGATCACTCTGGGACAGAGAAGATGCCAGATGTCATTACAGGAACTGTCAGAATGTCCATCTCTAAATATGAGTAAGCTACTACTAATAATAACCCATAAATTAATTACGAGAATAATTATAAGCAGTTTGATTAAATAAGAGATGAGTTAGCAGGAAGATTGGCAAATCAGTTTCCTTTGGAAGCAGCAAATGAACTGAGACAGATATTCATTTTACCGTCAAAGCACACTGTGATAAAGACAATACACATCAGCCTTTCACAAGATTCCTCATGAGAATCCCAAAGAATATGTTCTTTAAAAGAATTTATAAAGCCTCCTAGCACAGACACCATATTCCACATGTGAAGAACAAAACCTAATTTTCTCTTGGACTAATATTGATAAAAGTTTCTGCTATTTGAAAGAATCCTGCTGCTGAAAGGAATTTGGACAAGCCAGTTTTTGCTATTATGGGCAAAGCATGATCCTTTTCTGTTTGGCTTTTGATTCATTTTGCAATGCTTAAAAATGATGTTTGTTGGATATATATCTAAATGTTAACCCTGTGAAAGAGATCCAGAAAGAAACTTCTATTTCTATACTACTCCTTCAGAAGTAAATTGCCGTCTGACCCAGTATTTCTCATAATCCAAAGCTGTAAAGGCAGATTAAAGTCTCTCCTACTGTTTGTGCCCATGCATAGCTATCAATAATTGCACCCTTGTCCCCTTTCATCCATCTAAATTTGATTTTACCTATCTGAATATACTTAGGGTTTTTAAAAAACTGCTGTGGTCCACCACTGCATCATATATCCTTTAGGACATTCACATACACACCTACTTTTGTGTGAGTCTAACTATAAAAATATAATAAGTTGCATTAGATATCAGTCCTAAGTATTGCAGAAAATACTCATAAGTGTCCCAGGCAATCCACACAACTATTTAAAGTTAGATCTTACTCATGGCAGAGTTACTGGGAGACATTTGCCAAGTGTCTGGTTGGGTTTCAAACATCTCCAGTGGTGGGTATCCAACAGTATCTCAGGACAGCCAGTGCTTGAGTGTTCTCTTAGGAAAAAGGTTTTTACGTACAGACAGAACTTCTGTGTTTCATTTTGTGCCCGTTGACTCTTGTGCTCTCCCTGAGATGAAGTGAGAAGAGTCTGACTGCGTTACATTTACTCCCCTCATCAACCTCTGCGTTGGTAAGATCCCAAAGTCTTCCCTTCTCCATGCTGAGCAGTCCCAGCTCTGTCAATCTCCCCTCAGCTGAAAGGTACTCCAGACCCTCAGTCACCTCTGTGGCACCTTGCTGGCTCACTCCAGTGTGTCCATGACCTCTCGTACTGCTTGAGTGGAGAGCAAGGATCATTTCCCTTGACCTGCAGGCACTGCTCCACCCAGTGAAGCCCAAGGTGCTGTTGGGCTTTGCTGCAAGAGCACGTGGCTGCCTGGTGTCCAGCCAGGTATCCTCTGGGATATTTTCTGCAGTTGCTTCTCAGCTGGTCAGCCCTCCACCTGTACTGGTGCTTGGTGTTATTCCACCCCAGGTGCAGGACTTGGCAATTCCCTTTGTCTTCATAAGGATCCTGTCAGTCACTTCAGCCTGCCAAGGTCCCTCTGAATAGCAGTACACCCATGTTCTGCATCAACCACTCCTCCCAGTTTTGCATCATCTGCAAATTTGCTGAGGGTACACTCAGCCCCTTTTTTAAGTCACTGATGCAGAGGTTGTCTTACCTTGATCCTATTAAGTTTGGTGATCTGGTCAGTGTTACTTTTTATGAACCACATCTACAGGATACAAATCCTGGGTGTAAATACAATCATGCATTATCTCTGTATAGATATACAGAGATTTTCCTGTATATCTGAGAAAAACTTTCTTGTGTGAAGTACAAAAATTCCCCAACTACTTTGTGTTTGATAAGAATATGAAACCAAGGCTTGGCAACTGTGTTTGTGTGGCATGGTTCCAAATAGTTCACTGATTTTCCATGAATTCACAGTCTAGACTGGGGGAAAAAGTCCACATTTTCAAATCTGAGGTCCTGATGATGAGTATTTAGCATGATATTAAAGCCTTTGATGAAGCTAATGGAGTCTTAGATGTGTTGAGCATTTCCTATCCCCTGTGAAGGCTGCAAAGATTAAGAACAGGCTATTTATTAAGATACAGAAATATGAAGAAAACTGTCAGTCTTAGAAATTTTCATATATTTAAATAGAGCCATGATTAATATTAAAAGGATGTGATGTTCCCATGTTTAGCCCATTTTAGCTGAAGGCTGCCAAAAACAGCAGTGAAAAGGGGATGAACTTTCTACACTGCACATCTCAATGGGACATGAGCTTCAAAGACTGCAGGCATCTGAAAACCTAATGCAATTAGTTAATCAGTTTATTGTCCCTTTGATTGTAGGCAAGAACATACAGAATATTTTTGCTCGTTTATTAATTCTACATTTAGAGTTCTATATTTGAAGCACACAAAAAGGGGGAAATGAGTATCTGCAGCTCACCTACGTCACAAATATTGCGTATTTTGCAAAGCATTTTTAATATGACATTTCTTTCAGTGCAATGAAAGGTGCTTCTGTGGCATGCTTAATTTCTTATTTCCTGCCTGTCACATTTTTATTATTAATATAGCTTCCTGAGTATTTAACTAAATGGTAACGAAAAGTAAAATGTCTCATTTCCTTCATGGTGTGTTTCTGGGAAAATGGCACTGTGCTTTATCCTACCTGAGCATTTGCCTACAGTTCTAAGTGGAGAACCCATTTCAGAGTAGATTTTGCATAGTTCTTGTATTCCTGAGATATTTTCGTAGAACCACTAGGCCACCTGAAATCATCATTATTATTATTATTAGTTTCTACCATTGTTGCTATTATTTACATGTAAGGGAAATATTGAATCTCTATTTTTGCAGGCAGTGGCTACAAACAACACTAAGAGAAAAGTCTTCAAAGAGAAAAAGTTACCATCTGGTAATTATTGTTACTCTTCTCACACATACTACACATTCTTATAAGGATTTATTTTTATTATAGTTTTCAAATTTAAACAAAAACGTGCTTCTGCTTCTGAGCCAAACCCTTCTCCATCTTCTGCAGGTGAATATGGGAAGTTTTATGTACTAACAAAGGGAAAATCTGTCATTAGCTTCACATCACATCATTAGAATCATGCATCATAAAATATTTAAGACTCATACTTTTGTTCAATTCTGTTGGAAAAACAAAATACATCTACAAAAATGGATGGAACAGCATGTTAAACACCAGGAAGGGTGGAAAATAAAAGATAAATGTTTTCAAAGCCAACATATTGACTGGCAATTTCCAATATTTCTGTGAAGAATTTGTAGTCAGTGTGATGTCAACTCAAAAGATCTTGTAACATGTTTGAAAAAGTGCATTTAAAAATTCATATTTCCTGCAATTTATATGGCTATCAATTCTAGAATCTTCTGGTCTTGAAAATTAATTTCCACATGAATAAGTCATTATAAAGATGAATAAGCTTGTAACCAATCACAGAAATGTCTTGCAAGTGAAATTCAATTTTGAGGACCTCTTCACACATTGTCAGTGTTTTCATTTATGCAAGCATGATCACAGGAAATGATGAAAGAGCAGTTTTTATAATTTCTAGGTTACTGCCAAAACTTCAAATCCAAATCCAAGTCTGTCAGAGTGAACAAAACTCTTCAGAAGCTAATGGAACTGAACGCAATTATATCAGGCTGAATTTGGTCCAGAGACCAAATTGTTAACTCCATGTAGAAACAACTTTCCCTTCAGGTTAGGGAGAGCTCTACAAAACATTTATGGCCTTAGAGGAAATCAACAATCATCTCTAGAAGATTTAATCCTATCTTTGTCTCCTTTTAACAATTTTCTTGACGTACTATAATAATGCACATGTGAATTCTTACTCTGTCTTCCCATCTTCCCACACATACCCCCAAGCCAAAGTCTTGAAATATTTTCTAAGTCATTGCAGTAATAACATTGCTAGATAATTTACAGAATATTTCTTTCAAGAAGAACAGCAATTTTTATTTAAGTATGTGTCATGTTCTGTGCTATGCTATTGGTTAGGGGAATACTGCCATCCCCTTTGCAGCGCTGGTTAACCTTCATGGCATTATTTTTGTGGAATTTTTCCTACCGATAATTTACTAAAAAACCAGAACCACATAAATTAATAAAATCCAGAAACACAAAGTGCACTTTAATTTGCAGTATTGACATAATTGTAGATCACTTTGTTTCTTTTAATGATGAGTGATGCTCCTTAAGAATATTGTAATGAAGCTTAGCCGGAACTCTTTTTGTTCTTTCCTGCAAGACCTTCAAAGAGCAGATTTTTCAGACTGAAGAAACAGAAAAGAAAGCTACAAAGGATATGAAATCTTGCTATCAGCAGAAGAAGACATAAACTTTGTAGAAACTCTTTTTTCATTATTTTATGACATTTCTAAGGGATCTTGATTTTTCTTTGTTCTGTTGCTTCACTCATCTATTTGCAAGCATTCAATTCAATTAAAGCTATAAATTCATGGATTAATATTCCTCAATTTTCTAACCAAGGCATAGTAGCATCTTAGTCACTCTCTTAGAGCTGAACCACCCATTTCATGCTTCCATTAAAAGATGGACTAAAAAACCATCCTCCTTTGCTTGGAGAATAGTTTAGTTCAGGTCCTTCTCATAAATCGTATCAGTTTTTTCTAATGAAAAAGGTGCTCACTTTGTCTCACATATGTCCTCCTATTAAATCAACATATATTTTAGAATATTTGAATAAATAGTGAAGGTAATTTATTCTTAACAGCAGTGCTGGTGACCTTTCTCTTCTACCACACAAAACCAAACACTCAAACAAGAGCAAATCCAAAGGGAAGTTAACAGAAAAAGGGTCCCTAGCTCTTTTTCCATTAACAATCTGTCCAAGGCTTCAGCTTTCCTGTCCACAGAACAATTGTGACTAACATGCTCTCCTCCCACAATGGTGTTCCATGGTGGCACTATGGCAACTGCAGCAATTAATGCTAATTGGAATCCTTGCATTTATAGGAAATCAGTTGCGTGTCAGAGCAAGGACACACTTTGGCACAGGGAATGGTAGAACCTATGGACTAGGCAATGGACTGCCCAGCTACATTTGCACCAGGATATTTCCCTGGCAACAACCTAGATCTGATTAGCTGAACTAACGATTACATTATTTTTATTAGAGATGTCAAGTTTGCCATGTTTAGTTTCCAGATGAAGAAACAGTAAAGATTCTAAAGAAAGCCGTTTTCCCACCTCTCCCAACCTGCTTTTGCCCTTCATACTTGAAGTCAGCTCATCTAATGCCCTCCTGAGCATGAACACAAATTATGCAACCGACTGAGGTTTTAAAATTACATATCCTCTCTTTCAAGGATGTCTCACTTAATTATTGACTAAGGCTGTTGGAGAAAGGCCAGTGTTTCACTTCAGAAAAGCTGCACCTTCACTGAGGCAAGCAGAACCATGTGGGCACTGAGTACCTCAGACCTGCCTTGGGGCTTTCCAGCAGCTTGGACTGTGCCCTTGCAGGGCACACACGAAGGTAGGAGCAAAGGCTCCTCATCTCATTACAGAGAAAAAAAGGAAGAAAAACTCGTGAGAGGTGATGCTGTTTTCTCTGGCTGATAGTGGGAGGGGAAGGATATGCAAACATTCATTTGGGGGGATTAATATCCACCTATCCCTGCTCCATGTTACCCTGGTGCCTTTGTCTGTGGCACTGAGACCACTGAACTGGACCTCTCAGAACTCTCTTGAAAGCCCAGTGCAGAGAAGGGCATTAATCAGTGCAGAGAGGGTCGTTAATCCCTGAGACACTTTGCCTCTGTCAAGACCAGCTCCTCATTACCTGAAGGATGCTCATGGAATTAACTGAACTTACCCTAGTCAAAATTAACAATCTTATTATGTAATAATGAATAATAGCATCATATAGGACAAGGGATAATAGTTTTAAACTGAAGGAGAGCATGTTTATATTAAATATTAGGAAGAAATTCTCCACTGTGAGGGTGGTGAGGCACAGGAACAGAGAAGCTGTGGCTGAAACCCTGGAAGTGTTCAAGGCCAGGCTGGATGGGGATTTGAGTAACCTGGTTTAGTGGAAGGTGTCCCTGCCCACGGCAGTGCGGTTGGAATGAGATGGTCTTTAAGGTGGCTTCCAACCCAAGCGATTCTATGATTCTGTGATAACAAACCAGTTTGAAACATTAGTTTCCTTCATGCCTTCCTATTAATCTCTGTATTTGAAAACACTTTGTGTTTCCGAAAAACATGAAAGCCTGACAATATAGAGGAGTGGGGAGACTTTCAGTCCTCCTCTACAAAAACCACACAATAAAGTGATCTATTCAACACACTTATTCACATTAACAAGCACAGTTGAAAACACAGGAAAACCATTTGCCTAATAAACTGCCTATGAACAACTTTTGGCCTGCATGTAAGCTCCTGTAAGTAATTTGCATTCTTTTTCAAATTAATAAAATATATATTGATGAATTAATGGGATTTTATGTTTCATATGTCTAAATTGAAATTAATATTAAGTGTTAATACAGGAAATTATAATAATATATTTTAATTAATATTGAAGAAAACCTATTAATTATTATTTGAGTGGTTTTAACTGCCGTTAAGTCATATGTGATTCAGTTATTTGCCCCACTGCCAAAGCAGTGGGGTTTTCAGCATGACAGTAAGGATTTCCTACTGACAGCCCACAGCACTTTGCACCCACTCACCCTACCTCCTTCTATCTTTGTCAAATGAGACTAAAAATTTCACATGCATTAAATCTGAAGGTAGCTGATTAGGTTTAATTCACTGATCACTACAAAAATTAGTTTGCTGTTTTTTTATGGGAACAAAAGACTCAAAGTCTATACAAGTCTAATAACTATCTCCAACGTTTTGTAATACTTCCTGATCTGTCTAGAGATTTTAGACTTGGTTTGTCAAACTGAGAGATTATCAGCTGAAATTTAAAAGAGTGGAAATCTCTAGTTCTTCAAGATAAATAAGAATGGGTATTTGTAATGCTCAGAAGCTATGAATCAAGTAGAAAAAACACTGTTAAGTCACTGTCACAATTTTTTAAATAGCTTTAAAATAAAAAAAAATCTCTGGAGGTTGGCCAGGCTGCCTTTGCGTGTTTATAACTGTGTTATCAGCCCTCTCAAGCTAAATTGTCTCAATGAATGGACTTAGAAAGATCATCTCTCCTTTCTACACTGCTCTGGATAATAATGGTATTTATCTCTCTCAGAGAAGTATTCGAGGATCTGGTTAAGTATCCATTATCTGGCATCCAAAGGCAGAGTAGAAGTGTAAAACATTAATAGAAACAAGCAATACTTACCACATAACTATTTAAGGCATAGATTTACCTCTCAAGGTGTGAAATTTAGACACTCTATGTTATTTGAAAATCCTGTATGTTTGCCAGCACAACCAGAAACTGAACATAATTACAAGAGGCTTGGATGACTCACTAACAGTGCTTCACAATAAATAAAGACAACAGCCAGCATTATCAGAGCTACGTTTCCATGCTCATGTGTTTTGAGAGAAAATGGCCACAGCCATGGAGAGCATGCCATGTCACCCTAGCTTAGTAATTAATTTCTCATTTAATATTACCACTGTTATGAAAGCCCAGCATGTGCCTGGATGGCCACAGAAGAGAGCAACAGCATTTAAAATGTTGTGGGGTTTTTTTTGTTTGGACTTTCCTTGCAAATAATTGAATTTGTAGATTAAAAGACTGGGCATGCAGTTAAATGACCAGTTTTCTGATTTATCTACGAGCAACAGAAACATTCTATTCTGTTAAGAGAATTAATTTAGACACTGTAGCATTTTCACTCATTTTTTCTTCTTAATGTAGCTCTCTGTCAGGGGAACTAAAAATCTAGAGAAAAGCTTGATATGTCTAAACAATTAATCCTGGAATTTTAGAAGTAAAGGTAAGCTTCTCACAGACTAATGGAAAACAAAGACACGCAATAACTGGTTTCAAAACACAGTATAAAGTTTAGCTAGCTTCTAACCAATGCCCAGATTCACAAAGGGATTTCAGCTTCCACACAGGCACTCAACACCTAAATCCTCAAGTGTTCTCTGCAGAAATCTCCACTTAGACTTTGGGCCTCCTCGGATGATGACAAATAAAAGCAGCAGCACGTCTGCTTATCCTCTGTGGATGTTGTAGCTTCCAGCTCTGCTTCCCCCCAGCCAGGGCCTGGCAGGGATGGGGATGCAGGCAGTGGTCTCAGCTGGGGTTTGGTGCTGGTCTAGCATGTGGGAGATCACAGTGCTCCAGTAGCTGCAGTGAGAAAACTGAGTGGAAGCTGTGGTTCAAGGAGGTGCCTGACACTTCAGACACTTCTTGTTTTGTTTTCCAGGGCTGACACATTTCCAGGGCTGCAATGCTAAAATTGATGGTTTAGCCATGAGCAAAGAAATACTGCTTCTGATAGTTTCTTCATTCAGTTTGCTGACTCTTAGGAGGGGAGGAAGGAAGTAAAAGGAAGAAACATTTGCAAAACACTTTGCTCCTGCTGTAATTGATGGCACACCCCCTTTGACTGAAGAAAGAGTGAAATTAGATGAAGAAAGCTGAGGTGATATGCAATCAGAAAAGAAAGACCGGTGAAAATATGATCCCAGACACAGATGCCAGTTCAAGCTTTTTCCCTGGCATCACTTTCTGTTAGAATGCATGGGGACATTGTACAAGATTAGTAGTTCCTGGCAGTTATTTCAAAGTACTCACCAAGGGCCAGATGTCTGATCTCTCTAAGCATGAAATGATGTTCAAACCAGTGCATTGCTTTTTAATATGCATTGAATAGTATTTTAATATGTGTTTCAATATATAGTTTCATGTTAGAAGACCCTTTCATTCTGTAACAAAGTAAAAAAAATCAAAGTTGGAGCGGGAGAATATAGTAAAGCTATATATATATATATTTTGAAGACCAAAAGGCGGAAAATGGAAATGTGTGTCAGAGTGAGACAGGAGAACGAATAAAAATAAAAATTAAATCACTGCAGCTACATGACTCTTTATGGGAATTCCTTTCTCATTTGCCATCTAACTTTAATGTTAATATTAGGATCTGCCACAACTGTTGCTTGTAGTAATTAGACACATTTTTAAAATTTTGGGCAATACCTACAGATTTCTTCCTCCTTTTGTGAAATTTAGTTGTTGCCAATATTTTAAAAGTTATAACTCCTACAAGAACATCACTTCCTTGTCTTAGATCCAGGGTTTCCTAGCACTCAAACATTTGGAGATTGTTCAAACAGAATTATTTAGTTTAGGTTCTAAAAGATATGAGGAACAAGAAGGTTGTTTGCCAGAGACATGGAGGTACCTTGTTGCAATAGGACATGAAATGAAGATACTGACTTCTGTGAAAATTTTGAAGGCTAAATCTATTTTATTTTGCACCTGACTCCTTTATATAGTATTTCAGACAAGCCCAATGATTGGTAGGCAAAGTTAACACTTCTTCAATCACATTGGTTAAAACAGATGTCTATTAAAAGATTCCTTCCTCTAAGAAGGAATGTAAGCATAGATAAAACTAACAAAAACAATTCTCTTATTTACAGAAAATCTATGAGAAAGAATTCAGAATAATCATAAACACTAGAAGGCTAAAAAATCAGGGTGAGAGTACCTGAAGTTGTGGTCCTCACCCCACTGTTTGGTTCAAGCAACAGGAAGGTGATGTTCAACAGAGAAACAAGCAAAGGCAATAACAAAGAGAAAAAGGACATTTAAAGCATCACAGTGGAAGTAAAACTAGGAAAATCTTTCAAATCTTCAATAGCATTCTACCCATCCAATTTAACATGTCAGTTGCAATTTTTAAATACTTGGGACAAAACTTTTGGATATTTGTCATTTCCCTTTTTTTTCTTTTTTTTTTTTTTTCTTTTGAAACATGCACAGGAAATTTTCAGCCCATCTCTGTCATCAGCCAAGCAACACAGTCCCAGCTAAGGCCATCTGAACAAGAAATGCAATCAGAGCTGGAGCCTGCTCCAGACTGTCTTTGCTAGAAACAGCATTTTAAAAGAGAAAGTGAAGCTCAAGGAATTTGAAGCTGCCCAAGGCAGCGAAGTTTTTTTTAATGTACTACTTTTCATCTCCACACATGAAAACAGTCATTACTGATGATATCATGTACTGAGCTCTCTAATTGCACTATGCACAACAAACTAGTTTGGTTCTGATCATATAAAGTCTACTTAAGTACTTTTTTGTCCATTTTAGTTCTTTTAGTTCATATTAGGGCACCAGACCTGTGTAAAACATGATCATAACCAGCATATGGTTTTCCTGAACTAGATTTCAGTTGTTTTTATCTCTTCCCCTTTTAAAATGGTATTTACATAGCATTTAAATTAACCTCTGAACACTTCAGGTTTACCTCTGCTATTATGGGTAATTTATTATGATCAAAAAGAAACTTCCATTTCAATTCTATGAACCAGTGGTGCCATTTGCAGTCGTCCCTCAGCCATGCTGATGCTAGTCTGACTGGAAGCTTCCACCATAAAGGTGGCTGCTGTGATTACATTTGATCAGCTGTAAAAGGGATTTTTCCCAGCAAAAGGATTGGAAATGCTTTTATAGCCATTTAGATAATGTCAGAATTTTTTGTTTTGTTAATATGAGCTTTTGCCCATCTCTAACAACATGATCCAAATCCCATTTGAAGGCAATGGAAAGTCTCCCATTGAGTTTGACGGCCTTTGGATCAGTCCCTAAGTGCATCTAGACTTACTGAGATGTTAATGTGATTTTTATGTTGCTGTGTATAGGAGCAGATATTCCAACCTTTCTTTTCCCCACTATCGCAAAAAGAGTGATCCGCCTTTTTAAATTTTTAAATTTTATTTTCCTGCTGCAATCGGTAGGCACGCAGAAGGAGGATTTGTGCAGCTCATCGTGTTCCCTACCTTCTCCCCCTCCCAGCAGCCTTTATCGCTGACACGCTGCAAACCAGAGAGCATCACCCGCTCCCGGGGGCGAAGAAAGGAGAAGCAAATACCGGCCTCGCCTTTGCCTCACCAGCGCCTTGAAACCCCGCTCTGAGAAGAAGACAACATTAAGGCCGGCGGAGGGGGGTTGGGGCGGGGGAACACCACCAATAAAATACAGGAAAATCGAAAAGGAGCAACCCAAAAGCACCAAACCGCGGGGAAATCGGGAAGGTCTAGTCCTGGTTTCTTGCTCCACCTGGCGGGAGATGGGTGCCCTCCGCGCCCGCAGCGACCCCGCGGGCCGGGAGGCGGGCAGGGACCCGCTGCCTTCTCCCGTGGCTTTGGGGGTGTTTTAGGGAACCCGAGGGAGGCAGCCGGGGGCTGACGTGCGGGATCGGGGAGAGGGTCTCCGCTCACGCACAGGTTTCTCCGTTAGGGTAAGGTTCCTTTTTTGGGTGCCAAAAGGGAATGATGCTTGTTCTGCAGCTCCTTAGCGATGTCATTCGAGTTTGACTCCCCTGGGGACGCGGGGACATCGTGTGACTCGCGGCGATGTAAGGATTAACCCGTTCCTTTCTGTGGCCTGAAGCACGACCGATGGCTGTGCACAAGCTTGCAGTGCTGTTGCCTGTTGGACAAATATCTCACTTATAAATACACAGAAATTCTGAGAGGAGAAAATATGTATCTTTTGGGAATGTCTCAGTCACTCTAAGAGGAAGAGAAAATCATCTGCTTCGGGTCAGTGACGTTGCTGACCTATTCAGGAACACTCACTGAGTGTGGGAAGTCAGAGACACAGCACATCATGTACCGTAGGAAGTGGTTTTGATCAGTGTGAGCAATTCCAGTACTTCTCAGAAGCTGTTAGGACATCTTAAATCTACTCTTTTATAAATATTTGGAACGCAGACAGGCGTTAATGGCAACATTTTCATGCCCTTAGGTACACAGCGAGCCTTCTCCGGAACACTCTGCTCTGCATCTTGGAAAGCCTCAGCAGAGGATTCACTCGAAGATGTAGCACAAGGGAAGCCACAGCTCCACACAAAGGCAGGCTGCAGCAGGAGTGGCTGCAATCACATCCTCCCGAGGACAGGGGTCCCAGCAGGAGGCTGGAAGTGGACTCCAGGGTTGTTCTGGTTGCCCACAGCCTAATGGCCTGGCGGCTTTTTTGGGCTACCTTGAAGGTGGCACTGTGAGGAGCTCCAGGGTCTCAGATTCCTTGCCAGAGAGGAGGCAGTTTGTCTGTCAGTGCTAACAGGTGATGGTGATGTGCCAGGAAAACTAAGGACTATGCACTCTGAGCTGAAGAACAAGGAGAGAGAAAGATCTGCATCTGGCCATGTGAGGGAGGATATCCAGCTATGAGACAGCCCGAGAGCCTGCAGCCAGGGCTGCACAACCACTCTGGACATACAGTTGGACACAGGGAAAGAGGGTTTGCCATGGATTCATAGCCAAACTTTGGCAGGAGAAGTGGCAAGCCCCGATCTTGGTATTTGACACCACTAGGATGGAAGTAGCTGCAAAGTTTCACTGTTTATTAGTTTTCCCAAGGGCCCATGAAGGGAAAAAAAAAAAAAAGTTACCAGTAGAGAATATTTATAACAACCATTAGTTATTTTCTCTCCATTCCTTCAATAACTGCTTCTGCAGTAAAGGCCAGCTATTTGACAGGCTGCAAAATATAGATTCTCATTGTGTTGATTGATAATTGAGGTATTGGTAAGTCAGTCTTGATTATGTAAAATCCTTGGTATCCCTGACTTTTAATAGAAACTTTCCTCAAACAAGCATCTTGGGAGACCATTACAAACCCTCTTTTCCCAAAAAGGCTGAAAAGAGATACACTATCTCTATCTTCCTTTAAATGTTATCAAACCAAGCCTATTTATTGCACATTTCAGATTCAACTTAACAGTTTCAGCATGATGTATTTTAGGAGAGTGGTAATCTCTTAGATTGCTTGAAAACATGCTGTTCTTCAGTGAAAAGAAAGAAAGATACACACTGCTTTAAAAACCAAACCAGAAAAACTCGCCTTTACCAGAGAATTATTATAGTATGTCCTCTGACCAATAATTTTCTGATCTAGCTGAAGACTGAGTAGCTTTCAGCATTAACCATTTGCAAAGCATACTAGAATATGGCCATGGGTATCCATAGTAAATTTTAGATCTGAAATCACATCATCAAATAGATCATTTCTGCAATTGGCTGGTTGCAATAGCTCTATCAATTCAAACATTTATCCCACCTGGACTGTGTGAGTATGTCCAATACTTGGTTCATGAATCCTGCCAGCAGTGCAGGAACAGCAATTGTGCATCAGGTGAGCTGTAGCAGATGACATCTTTTATCTGGATTCACAAGCTGATCACCCCAGCTGTTTGGTACAGTTTGTTTACTCCCTGAATTCCCCCTTGTGCCTCCCCTCTTTGCCCTCATCTGCACTGAGCAAAACAAGTATATAAATGAAAAGGAACTCAGGCTGACAAACCACAAGTTCACTGCCAAAGGAAGATTAGATATGTATAACAAGAGAACATTACATATTTTGTCATAGCTGCACTCAATGTGCAGAGATTATTTACCAGGTCCAGGGTTTAATTGTGGCAGACGGATGCAGGCTAGCGGTTCCCATGAACAAAGATGCTGTTTCAGAAAAAAAGGTGTGTTCAGCTTCTGGAAAGGAAATTTACCTCTCAGCAGGCACTGGCAACTCTAATCTTATTTGCATTTCTCAAAGCAGCAGCACGCATCTCCTTTTCTCAGCCCTGAGTCTCCCTGCCAGCTGAAGCTGTGCTATACAGATAGGTAGTAAATAATGCAGCATTGTGCAGGTTGTCATGAGGCCTTTTCCTTCTCCTGTGCTGCAAACGTCTTTTCAGAAGCAATAGTTAAGTTGTCAGCAGAGTGGATTACAAATCTGATAGTCAGCACAGTTTTGGGGAGTTTGAGCTTTAAGTATTTTCCATGAATAGACACCAATCATCTCACTGCCATGCTGGTGAGGTGCTCTGTTGGGTCAGGCGTTTTTTAGACAGGGATCAGAGAAACAAGCACAGAAGGGTAGAAAGAGATATAATTATGTAGATTCATGCATGGTACCAAAGAATCTAAGGCTATAAGATAATGGCATTTTACTCCTGGGCTTTGAATCAAAGTGTCTTTCAACTTTGTTTAAGGGATTTGCATTGTCAAAGCAAAATTCCTGAACATAAACACTTGTTGCTATAAATATTTAAAATTCTCCTCTGAAAATACAGATGAGATATATTAGCAAACACAGCATTGTGTCTCATTATGACTTCTATGCATAATGAAAATGTTAAAAGCAACATAGTTTCTTTTAAAATAATACTGGCACTTAGAGTATAGTGGTGCACCCTTGAAGGTGCTGTTATTTCACAAATATTCAGTGTACAGGCTCTGGCACTAAGGCTTGTTTCAATACAGCAGAAACCTGTACTGCTATAAATTCTCACTAATGCAAATTAGAGGGATGGACAAACCTGCCTTTATGTTATGTTGTTCATTTTAAGGTCAATGCCTTTCTTCATTTGTCTATTCATACAGTTCTATCATTAAAAATATTTGTCCATGAGGTGGAGATGAGCAAACAGCCTAAATTAAAAACTCTAAAGGCTCAGGTGACTGCACCAACAATCTGTGCCTCTGGGCAGCCACCTCTGCTTGAGAGGTTTCAGCTCATGCCCTGCAGGCACTAATAATGTTGGGAATCTCAGGCACAGTAATAAGGGAGGAGTTCCCAGGCTTTCAAGAGCCTTAGGCTCTGTTCTACCTCTCAACAGCTGCTCCTGGAGCAGTTCTAGCATTGCCCTGGGGGGGAAAATGACTAACCCTTTTCCATAGGTCAGAGGCTGAAGTTTCTGGGGCTGAGGTGCATCACAGGGCAACACTTTTCCTGTCACCAGCCTGCAGTACCCACCCCTGACACATCGATAGGATCCTGGCCCACAGAGCTCCATCTCCACGCTGTGGTGCTTTGAAGCAGAAACAAGAGATGTCACAGGGCTCATGACAGAAGCCTGAACCTTGGCAACAAAGTGCCTCCTTTTGGTTTTGATCAACAGCACAAACAGCAGGTACTAGCACAGGAGGTGGAACTCTGGCTTGTGCTAAGAGGTCACACAGTTTCTCCTTAGCTCCAAATAAAAAGACTACAAGGATGGAGATGAAAAAGAGAAAAAGCAAAACACATACATGCATTAAATAAGTAAACAAACAAAAACCAACAAAAAGAGGAACCATGAAAGTTTGAAGCCAGGTATAATTAGAATTTGTGGGGTTGTCCCCCATCTTAATGAAATCAGATCCACTTACCATCTACCCTGTTACTTTATATCCTGAATAGTTCAGCATGATATTTGCAGAGAAAAAAGTCGGGGGACGTGCTAAGCCATATTCCAACATTCTAATCAATTGTATTCTGGTTTTGCTGAACTAGAAAGTGTGCATTTGATTTTGTTAAATATTGCCATTAAGTGAGTTTTCTAAAATACTGCAGATAATTTCCTGGGAAAGACATCAAAAAATCCATAGTTTCTATAGTGAAAATGCCCCAAAGAGAGCAGCCTGTCTCTCCATTATGTTTTTCAAAAGAAAAGCTTCCCTAAGGCTCTGTGCAGAAGATGATAGTGAATTGAATGTATCTTCTAATGTTTGATTGGTTACCACAGAGAAAATGTGAATTCAAGTGAAAGTGAATCAAAGATGCAGTTAAAGTGCAACATGTTTCTGTTTCTTTGTCCTCAGTGTCATATATGAGACTGTAACACTGAAGTGGAAATGTGGAACGTTGCAATAATTTTAACCAAATATTTTGTCCTGCACAGCAACCACATGCTCTTTTTCTAGTGAACTACTACTAATTTTTCTGCACCTTTTCTTCACATCCATGCACTATGGATGAGTTCTCAAAACATTGCATCTTGTCTTTAATTATCTAGAAGAAGAGTTTGATTTCATAAAAATATTCTGAGCTGGAAGGGACCCACAAGGATCAATTACAGAATGCTATGTTTTTTAAATTACATGGGAAACATTTTCTCCTCAGTGTCTCTGTGCATGCATTTCTACAAACAGTGAATTACATCTGTACTCAGTTTGCACTTAGGCAACTCCTGATAGTAATTGCATTTCCATTATGTCCAGGCCACGATGGGATTCTATCCACTCCATCATTTCTTGAAGTTACCAGCCACACCACACAACCAAAGCCATACAAAACCAAAGCTTTTCTACTTATTTATGGTTTTGTTATTTGAGGGAGTCATTCTAACTGCAGGTGCTCCCTTGGAAGCTCTGGCAAAAATAAAAATGCAGTCACATAACTCTGGAGCTTGTTTAGAAAGTGCTTAAGCCATTGAGAAGTTTGAGCCTTGTTCATACTCAATTTTATTTTTTTTAAATCATTATTACTAAACTCTTACCTTTTCATATTATGAAGTTTTTACTGCTACAAAATTAGTGCTGAGACTGATGAAAATGCTACAGCATGGAGTACTTTTGCATATGTACAGCCAGGGAAAAAAGGAAACTTTTTGAGCAAAGGAGCTACTGACTGACAGCACAGAGCAGAAGTATGAGAGAAGTTTGTGAATTCCAAATAGCACAAGCATGAGTTTTTATTACCTCAGAGTTCTAGATTTTTTTTCTTTTTCTTTTTACCATGTATCTTCTCATTTTTCAATCACCCATCATGTCCTGACTGACAGAAGAAATCAATCTCTATGCCACTATTATGGCTTATTTTGTTATGGGGAATTATTTAGCCGCAGGGTATGTTTTATCTCTACCTGAGGTGATCTCAGTGAGAAACCAGCAAAACGCAAAGCAACTTGAAGAAAACCCACAGGTAAGTGTCAAGGGAGAATGAACTTAAACTATAAATGCTCCTTGGAGGAATGTGGGTGTATTAATACCTTCCTTCTAAACACAAAAATGAGACATGCCCATGACGTCAGAATTAGTGGAGGTAAACAATGTTTCAGGACTGAGTGGTAGAAACAAGACTGCATTTTGTTTTTCTATAATAGAAAGAAAAATAGAAAAGGTAGGGATGGTGTTCTAAAATCTGTTCTCTATAGATGGATGAAAACTGCAAAAGAAAAAACCCCACATTATTGAGCTGAATTATATTTCCATGACATGTTTGAGGACTGAATGAAGAATTTTGCAGTTAAGTTCCTAAATTCGCTCTCACTGCAAGCATATGTTTGCCAACATGTCAGTGCTGCCTCAGCTCTCTGTGTCAGCTACTTTTCCTCCAGGGCTGTCTCTGATATTCTTCCTTTCCATTACCATTTGTCAACTGGCAGATAAAACTCTTGATTTCTGAGCTTGATAGGCTAAATTCAATGTCAAATTTCTTGCTGGTCAGAGTGGTGAACTATGGCAGGCTGAACAGCAACATTATTTTAGTTAAGGAGTCTGGGATTTTCCCTAACTCAAAGATGATCACTACAAACCTAAATTCAAATATTTCTGGCCTGGAAGTGTGATAACATGGAGAATTTTGTTGTTTGCTTTTTTTTTTCAGGTTATTAATCAAAATTTGCGTTCTATCTCCACCATATTTTTCATATTGAAAAGTTCAATAACTTAAAGCTTATATTTCTGTCACTTGAAAATAACTTATTCTATGCCTTCAAATGTAGAAAACACATGTAACATGCTAAGTGTGCCAGAGTTTTATAACCCAAATCATCAATTTCTCTGTTCTCTGCTGTACTCCCTTCCTCAGTCTAACCACTGTGGTGGCAGCAGGACTGACTGCATTCCTATGACACGATGGCTTTGGGTTTATTTAGTTTCTCATCAGAAGCAATAAAACACAGAAGGAAAAACTGGCCACTGGCATGAGTTTGGTAGGACTGCCTAGTAGTTACTTCTATTGATTTGCTTGCTTTTATGTCAAGAATTTGTGAAAATATTAGTGAAAGTGAGAAGTTGCCTCATATATCATGACTCTGTGAAGGGCCTTCATTCAGCTTCTCTGAGATTCATTCCCTGTTTCTTGTGATCCTGCTG
Source organism: Nicator chloris (assembly GCA_013400495.1). NCBI lineage: Eukaryota > Metazoa > Chordata > Aves > Passeriformes > Pycnonotidae > Nicator > Nicator chloris. The sequence continues at coordinate 116,644 of WAAE01017182.1, forward strand.
GGCAGTGTGTGTGTTTCCATTTGCAGCTCTCCAAGGATCACACACTGCAAAACAATCACACAGGTAACAAAATATCACTCTTAAATACAAACAGCCACGCCTAATCCTGCCTATTTATATCATCAGACATTTCAGTCTGCTTCTGATGTTTCAAATGATATAACTAGAAAGAATTATAAATGTTAACCAGAAAACATAGTGGGTTTAGTTGCATTTTTTGAAGTCAAATAATACAAGGTTAAATTAAAAAGATGGAGTTTCAGCACAAAAGAATTGTGCTTAGTAGAAAAGTATGAGGAATTTCCCCTTGGCCAAGTGTTCTGACTGTACAGCTGCCATGTGCCTGTGCACACACTTCCTAAAAGTGTTGAGACCTTGAATTTTTTTCTCTTGAGCAGCAGAACTCTTGGGAAACTGCAGCTAATAAAGAATGCAACCACACGTCTCCTTGGCAGCACTGCTTCTGGGAGCACATTAAGCTCATCCTTTGCTCTTTACAATTGCTTCCCATAGAATATCAAATAAAATTCAAGGTCTCGACACTTATCTGCAGTGCTTAGATACCCAAAGCTGTAACCAGAGTGGTGAGCACAAAGCACACCGGAGCCTCCATGTCCTGAAAAGACCCTGAATCCACACTTGGGGAAGATCAGGGCATGCAGAAAATCCCACTCACATTTTGCCTAGGTTTCCATAGCTGCTACTGCTTTGGGTGAGAAAAAGTAGTAAGCAACTGCTTTGGGTGAGAAAAAAAGCAAGACAAGGGGTGTAACTATGTACAGACAGAGGACTGACATTTTGGATATCTTATTCTGGAGCTAAATAAGATATCTGACAGATATCTAATTCTGAGCCTGGCCTGGATCAGCAATAGTGTGGCAGCAGGACCAGGACAGTGATTGTCCCCCTGTACTGGGCACTGGTGAGGCCACACCTCAAATCCTGTGTCCAGTTTTGGGCACCTCACTACAAGAAAGGCATTGAGGGGCTGGAGTGAGTCCAGGGAAGGGCAGCAGAGCTGGGGAAGGGTCTGGAGCACAAGTCCTGTCAGGAACAGCTGAGGGAGCTGGGGGTGCTCAGCCTGGAGAAAAGGAGGCTGGGGAAGCCTTATCCACTCTCTGCAGCTCCCTGACGGGAGGTTAAAGCAAGGTGGGGGTCAGGCTCTGCTCCCAGCCTGACAGGGTGATAGGAAATGGACTCAAGCTGCACCAGGAAGGTGCAGGTTGGACATCAGGAAGAATTTCTCCACTGAAAAGGCAGTGAAGCACTGGAACAGCCTGGCCAGGGAAGTGATAGAGACACCATCCCTGGAAGTGTTCAAAAAACTACTGGAGGGTAGCACTTAGTGCTGTGGTTTGCTCAACATGATGGTGTTTGGTCAAAAGCTGGACTCAATAATCTCAAAGATCTTTTCCAACCTATTATTTTAAAGACCATATAAATAATATCCCCATGAACTAAGGAGCATCACAAAAATTTCAGCCCAGTAAAAAAGACATAATTCCATGCCATCTTTAACGCAATTGTCAACACAGATAAATGCTTATAAAAGATAAAAAAAGAAAAAAATTAAATATATAACAACAAAAGGTCCTTTTGGAAAGACTAAGTGATTGAACACTGTAGCTGAGGCTGCTTTGCTTTTCAGTGTGCAGAGGTCATTATATATTTCACACAATTTCAAACTACTTTTTCATTACAGACAACATAACAGATATGTGTTATAACTGCAGACTAATTATCCCTGATGTACTAGATACTATTTGATTTTATTTCAAATATTTAAAATTGCTTTGTAATAAAATGTGACAGGGACATGTACTTTTCTCTCTTAATTATTAACACATTTTTAACTCCAAGAAGTAACATTTTAACACAGTTTAAAATGCATCTTAGAAAATACTCCTTCCTAAAATGCAGTTTGGAAAATTTTTCAGATTCCTAACCCACAACTGAAATGAGCTTTCATCATTGTGACTTGTAATATCTAAGAGTCTTAATTCTATGAGGAGCTTCATTAAACTTAGTCAAAACTACTTGTGTGAATGGAAAAACTAAAGAGTTGGTCTCTTAAACCTGTTTGCAATTTTTGTTCTGGGAGAGTTTGAAAAAGCTCTGGTTTAAAGGATAAGCATTTTTCTGATGAACTGAATATAAAAGTTTAATTTAGGCAATGAAAGCCAGACATATAGAAATGAAAATGAAAATGTGAACTTCGAACAAAAAGTTACAATCAGAACAAAGATTTGGGTTTTAAAAAGTTGTGTTTAACTTTATAATACTAATTAGTGCAGATAATAATTCCTGGAACCAGGAATGTGACTTCTGTTGATTGCAAAATTGGGCTAGAAATTACTTGGGCAACTGGGAGTAGGATAAGTACCAATACTTTGTGATTCTTTGATTCTCCCTTTGCAATAATGAATGAATGGAGTTCTTGAGTAGTTTCTAAGTTTCTTTATGTAGATGTTAAAGTGAAACATTAATTTTGCAAAAGATCAGGCAGTTAGGTAACAAGAACCAGTGATTTGAATGAATTACTTTTTCAATGCCACTTTTTGGTTGATCAGATCTATATTGTGGAAAATCACAAATGAAGAAAAAGAAAATAATTTGAACTAAGAACAAACTTTTTTCTTTCCATTTCCAAATGAAATGTTGCCAGAACAGGTACAGAGCTGCAGCCAGACAATAAGATACACACTGTCAGTTTTGGACCACTCAAAATTGTATCATGGCCTGAATAACTTTCACAGCTGCCTCCTTGTTTTGACTTCCTTTGAAGTCATAGGTCCATTAGCAAACTTTCGTCACTCTGCTTGTAATGCCATGAGAGGTAAAAGGTGTTTCTCCCCCTTGGAGCTGACTGGGGCTGTCAGACCCAGTGCAGCCCCTGTTCCCTTCCCACAGGGGCCACCCTTGCAGCTGCCCCTCTGCCCTCACCTGGCCACCTACACCTCACACAGTGCTGCATTTCGGCTTTGTAAAACAACAAAACCTTTTAAAACAAAGTGAAGACATTCTCAGCTCTGGCATCACGGTATTATGTGATCAGGCAATGCAAATTGTAGAAAGATTAAAATAGTCTGGGAAACTAACAATAAGTAATTCAATGATATCCTTTAATCTTTTTTATGCTTATATTGTTTGGTTTCCTTTCTGTTAACTTGTCATATGAAAAATTAAACATATAAAGCAATTCAATCTTTTATGTTGAATGCCTCAAGCAAGAAGAGATGCCCATCAGCAGCCATCCTATTTCAAGCCTATTTGTACATGTGAACAGGTTTCATATTTCATTTCAATGTCAACTATTGAGCAAACACTTCTCCATGCATTTTCTCTTTTCCTTCAAAAGTCTGCCTGCAAGGTTTCTGTCTTATTTTTTTTTCCATTGCTGAAGGCTCTAAAACAAATCAAGTTCCTCCCTGAACCCTGAATCTGAAAATGATAAACACCCCTCACCCCCTGCCAATTCTCTACACTTTGTAGACAACTGCCACAGTTTCTGCTTTATCTTTACGTAGGATCTTAATTTTGCAAAGAAAGCCTCTGGACAGCAGCTGCACATAAGGTTGCAATTCCCTCTCTCTGGGGAAATGCAGCTCCTACTGAACACACCTGTGTTACCCAGCAGGGGCTGCAGCAAAGTCGGTGTGAGCGAGTCTCTGCTCTCTGGATAAACGCCCACCTTTAGAGGTGGGGATTTGGGGAACTCCTTATTTAAATTCTGAGTGCTCAGAGCCAGCCCAATACTTGGGTTGTATATACCCCTCAATTAGCTAGCTTTCCAAAATGCTTAAAAAACCCAAATTAAAACCATATAGGAGGGGAACTGTGGCAGGTAAGGTTGCGTCTGCTGCCAGTTGCCTCTGGCAACAGTGTTCAATGATAATACAGGAGTGCACAAGAGCTAGAAGTGAGCTAATGTAAAATTAACATAACTTCTGACATCAGTAAATATTATCAAAAGCCCGCAGAATTTGTATTTTCACTCTATCTCTTTATAAATAAAAATACAACCATATCATGTTCCTTACCAGCAGCTTTAAAAGTGCTGCGTAGAGCCCTAAGAATTTTAAATCTTTACTTTCCTTAAAGTGAAAAATGCATTTTTCCCTACTTGCAGAGAGACTTAAAAAAAAACAACCCAACACAGTCAAACATTCAAATCTTATCAAACCCAATCTGTCTTTTTGCTAAGCCTGAGATCACTATCATCAGGTGTCAGGTAATGTTTAAACACAAGGGTCAAAAGTTAAAACTGAAGTCAAATATAATACCTCAAGTTTGACATTTTCTCATTTCTCGGATTAGTACATGTTTTTGCATGGGAAGATACCCTTACATTATTTCACTTACAAATTCTGATTGTAGACAAGAATGTAAAACAGCACTGAGTACAGAAATACTGGTGATAGCCAACAATTGCTTTCCATAACAATTTACTCAGAGAAAAACATTTCATAGGAATCTGTTGCATAATTAGATTGAATTACAAGAGTAGGCAGCTATTTGAATGCATATGCCATAAGGGAATGGATAATGGAGTGGATGATATTATACAACAAAGTTTTGGCTATTATCTTGTCTTTGCTAGATTTTTATTTTGACACGTTTTAAAAAGGACTACAACCTAGAGTTTTTGTATTAAAAAAAAAGCTTTCTAAAAATATTAAGTGAAATATTCCTTGTTTTCAGAAGATAGGATTGAAAATCTTGGGATTTGTCATGAAATTAAAATGTCTACAATAGTTTTGAAAACCTAACATATTGCTCAGAAAAGTAAGCAGTTTGTAAGAGTGCTTTAAACAGTTAGAGTGTTTTACGCTGTTATCAATAGTTCTGTCTAAAACATTTTTTGAAAAATATATATTGGCTAAGCAGAGAAGGATCAGCTAAATTAAAAAATTCAGAAAAATCTTCAGGAGGATTAATCACCTGCATCAAAAAGAAAAAATAGATCCATATGCCCTGCTAATCCCTGGATTCTCATCTATGAACCCTTTGTTTGTAAAACACATGAAATTATAATGGCAGCATCAGAATCCATCAGTGCTGAATATATCACTGTTTATCCAGGCACAGTGTACACAAGGCAGATGTTGCACTGACCCTTGCTTAGTGAAATCTGGCTGATGGTTTAGTTGCTCTTCTCTACTCATTTGAAATGTCCCTGATGGAGAGAGATGGCAGATGTCCTTAAATTCCAGGAAAAGAGCTACTCACACGCCTCCTTGGGAGGACACCAGATCCAGTCTGAGACAATGTCATGGCAGCATTCATTTAGAGCATGTCTCAGACTTCTGCAAAGAGTGAAGATAAAAGAAAAAGAATTTGGGAAAAGTGGGGTTACAACATTGTTTTCTAAATAACTAGGGCTTGCTGTTTTATGCAGAGTTCAGGAAGAAAAAATGGGAGATCATGTTATCCCATGGATTTCCTTCTCAAACTGAAATCAGTGATGGGTAGATGAACAGGATTAGTGAAGGAGGAGATGAGAGTAAGGAAACAAAAGTAAAAAAGTCTCAAAATCTCTACTGATGAAAAAACAACACATACTCCCAAAGCACTGCTGCTCCATGTCACTTCAGGTATTATTAGCAAGAAAACAATGTTGGAGAATAACAGGTAGGCTATGGGAAGGGAGAAAGTGTGTTGAGAAAGCAATCCAAAGACTAAAAATCACCAGAAAGTGTTATAAAGGACAAGGAGAGGAAAAGAGTGGATGAGTTTGATGTATCTCTGAGTGAATAGCACTGTGAGTGTTTGAAGTAGTGTACATAGCAGGCCTCGGGGCATTTCTAGGCTATCCATAGTTTGCCACAGCAATTAAATGTGGCATTCAAGAATAATCCTTGAGGCAAAAGTATCACAATATGCCTGTTAAATTATCATGGGTCAGTGAGCAACAGACAACTGCCTACCAGTTTTCTATTCTTAACATGAAGGAAGCATTTAATTCTCTGGCAACTCTTACTATTTGCCTTTGGTATGAGAAACATATCCTGTAATTGCCATTTATTAAACTTTGCCTCTATGTGTATACACAACATAATCAAGGTCCATAAATAAAAGTAGTGTGGCATATCTTCTACTTTGCCTGAGAAATTACCTTTCCCCAGAAGACAGGGAAAGCATGCACCCAAAAAAATGGCAAGTATAGGCTATCTACCTCTCTGTTGATTTGCAACATCATGAGGAGAAAACCAGCGACACACAGGTTCATTTTTTATTTAAGTGATAAGAAAGAGGCAGTGGGAGAATGACTGTGAGGTCTATGGAGCAGCCAATTGTTGCATGGATTTATTATGGAAATAATTTTAAGGGGAAGCTGAAAGCATCAGCGAAGCTGTTTGAAGACAAGCACAACTACAGAATATGGTGTTTGTTTTCCAGATACAGTTTTATTTCACTGCTCCATTTGTGCTCTTAGCAGATGGTGTTTTCTTCTCAAAGATCCAAAGAGTCAAAAGTAAAAAAAATTATCATACTGGAGTAGTGCTTCAAGGGAATTTTTAGAGGGTTGTCTTTTCCTTCACCTGTGTATTTCCTCATTTATCTGAATTCATTGTGAGCTTTCAGCTCTTACCAGCACTTTCCCATAATTACCCTAATGTTCAAATGGTCACTTCTGACATGTTCACTGGCAGGTCTGGAGTGGGTTTCAGAAGTTTAGGAAGAAACTTGACTTGAAGCCTTAGAGAGCAATTTAATTTCTGCTACCTTCCTTACTTTCCCACTTTCTCACTGCAAAGCTGCAGCTCCTTCCCATTTTTCCTTTTCATTTTGATATGACTTGTTTTTAAAATGTTCTACTGCTTACATATCTTGCAAATAGATAGAAGAGAGTGTGAGTTATATGAGTACCACTGACTGGTGGCAGTTTAAATAAAAAAAAAATAGGATAGAGGAAGTAAAATAAACATGGTACAAGTACAGCTTATTTTCTTATTTCTTTACAACAGAAGAACCTGTCTTCCCCCTCTATTTTAGCATTGCCTATGTGAAAATATTGTCTGCACTATGAGGTAATACAGAATGGAATGGTTATCCATTAAACATTAATTTAAAAGATTCTATTGTATTATGTTTGCATTACTGCACAAGCACTATCGTAGCAAAGGCTATATAAGTTTCCAATAATAACAACTTACTGAATTTGGAAAATAGATCTCTTAGTAGAAGAGTGGCCAGTGGAAGTGAGAAGAATGGTTCACAGGTCAGCAACATAAGAGCATGAAGGGAGTTTTTGGAGGCAATATTCTCAGCCAGAAGCATCCAAATAGCTGTCAGTCTCAGGTTTCTGCTTCACTTTTTTCTCTCTATTCCTGAATAGGCACTGAAGAATTTAGTAGCATAGGAAAGAGCTCTTTTACAGTCACAGAAATGTGATCCTTGATTGAACACAATACTCTGCTCATTGCAGAAGTGGGATACAGCATTCTTTTCAGAGCTTGTTGTGTCACTTCTCATTGTCTTTTCCAAGGAAAGCACAGTTTTCTTATTGACAATATAGAATATAAGAGACAATAAGCAAAGCTATGCAAAGTGGGACTTTCTTAAGTCTCCAAAATGTTCTCTTTGAACACCCTTTGAACACTTCATGGTACTGCAGTTATTATGGGGAGAACACACATGACTCCTCTCTCTTGCAGGAGCTCTGGAGGTCACTGAAATCTTTATGTGCTTGGGGCTGCCTGTTCAACTGTTGGGTTAGTAAAAATGTGCTCATTCCTTCAGCATAAGGGAATGTTATCTCTGTGAATCTCACTGATTTGGCAGACTTTTTCACTGCATTTTGGTCTCTAGATTAATCTGCATCACATGAGCTCTGAGACAACTTGGAGCTGGAGGGAGTGGTCAGAACTGTCCTGTAAAGACAGGGACCTTTTCTATCCCTTTTCTTCTTAAGGTGATGAGTCCCCTGAAAAATGAAGTTAAATTTGCACCTCAGTGCTACTTCCTAAGTTACATCTCCAGAAGTTTCAAATAGGACAAGCCTTTGAGGATACAAAACCCCATTCTTTAACATGAAGCTTCTGTTAAGGATGGAACATAATTAATTCTCTGTTTTTCATACATAGACAGACACATGCATGGATTTGATAAATAAAACCTACTGCTTTTTAGAAAATACACAGGTGATATTCATAGTGAAATTCATAATGGAACATGGGCTAAATTCTGTCTCCAGGTGATAGGCTTTGAGAGACCTGTGCTGTCACACAGCAGCTGTGCTGATGATGTTGGATTCCTTTTTAAAGGATACCAGATAGCATGATCATTTTCATACCTCTCCACTTGCCCAATACTCCCCTTGAAAAGTTAAGTCTTTTGAGCCTGAAAGAGCTCAGGATCTAAATGAGAGGAAAAAAAAAATATCCTCACATTTAATATTTCCAGACTTTTACA